>JAQGAC010000795.1:0-19089 GCA_034696585.1 Isotomurus maculatus
GCAATTCCTTACAACTAAGGGCAGATCATTTATATATATGTTAAAGATAAGACTTCCTTGCACAGAACCTTGCGGGCAACCTCAAATGGTAAAGCGTACTTGCGATCTGTTGTGTGTGTTGTTATTCTTTAATGGGGGAACAAAGAAATATGGAGTTTCTGACACCTAAACGAAGGTTAGTTCCAGCAAATTCTGAAAAATTTCTTTAAACAAAGCGATAAATTTTAATTCGAAAATACAATCACCCCCCTTAATAGTGCCTCCCCCTCAATAATACCACCCCCTTTCGAGAGGTTGAAATAATAAAGCCACCGGGGTGATTATCAAGGGAAATACGGTATTCACTTTGACTCATTCAGTGCTTGCTAAAGTTTCCAATAAGATCAAATTCATACATGGAATTAAGAGATACCTGCCACAATCTGTATTTATTACTCTTACTTCTGCCTAACAATGGAATGCTCTGAGGTGTATAATCGCTATTGAGAAGCTGCTGAGTAAGATATTTTCAAAATGTTGGCCCCTAACCCTCATTTTCGGATTTTATATAGGGCAAAAACTGATTTTTAGGACTTTTGACCAAATTGTGTTTCTCTAAATAACTTTTTTTGAAAATTTTCGTCGATTGCTTGCTAAAGTGCATCGGTAGAAAAAATGTTTGAAAATTTCAAAAATTTCGCAATTTTTTTATTCCTTCCATTTTTTAACTATAAAGCTTTGTTAGATTCAACACCAATTTTTGACCTGTGAAACTAATTTTTCGAAATTTTCGAATTTCTCAAAAAAATTTACAAACGATGCACTTAAATATTCAATCGACGAAAATTTTCAAAAAAAATCATTTAGGGAGTAAATTTGACCAAAAGTCCCAAAAAGTCAGGTCTTAGTTAGGTCAAGTGCAGAAAAATGTTGACTCTTCACTTTAATCCTATTTTGTACCTCCGAATAATAGAAAGCCTAGAAAGTTAGATGTTAATTACTTTATTGACTTACTTGTATCATTATATAACAAGATAAGCTGTGATAGTGAGCAATGTTCAAAAGGTGCTAATTCACCATTCATCAGCCAATGTTTTTATGAATGATCTTATGAGAATATAAATAGTCCTTGGATTGTGTCAAATAAAATGCGTCAAATAAACAGCACTAAGCTTCGACGACCAGAAGGTAAATCACGAGTAACAATTGTTTTAATTCATATTTTGTGAATCCTAAAGTCATTCAAAAACAAACTATTAAATGAAATAGGCTTAAAGGATTGAGACATTACTAAAGGGTAAACAGATACTTTATAAATCTAAATGTAAAATCTTTTTGCAGTGGCAGTGGAACTTCATAAAATATTGATAACTCAAACGGCTCTTCCGACTAAATATAATTTTAACACAGCGATTTCGTTTGTCTTTTGTGCTACAGACAGCACATTACAATGGACTTGGATTCTTACTATCTTAATAATATTCCTGTTTCAAAGACAGCAGTTATCCCTTTGCGGGAAGATTTACTTGCAAGGCATTCAATATTTGCTTTACTTGTTGTTCAGTTTTGCAGGTGAGTTTATTCGTAGTGTGATTAAAACGCCACCAGTGACTAAGATCCTCGTAGTATTTACTAGGGACTCCTCTGGGATACTTTTCTTCTTCAGAAAACAGTTTATCACAGACCTCACAATAGGCTGGGAGGTAAGCTGAATGCAGGACCATGTAATATTTCTTCCACTCAAAATACTTCAGCCATTCTTGAGGGTTTTCGCTGACGTAAGTCATGTACTCTGTGAGCTCGGTGACTGATTTGTAGTCGAAAACGTTAATGAACGAATTAGGAGGAAAAACTCTTGAATACTCAACTGATCCATAAACGACGGGAATCATTTCAAGCATCAAAGTATCAAAAAACTTTTCAGTTACGTAGTCTTCACACAAAGAGTTCTCAAAAGCCAGATAAAATTTGTATCGCTGGTGAATCTCCAAACGACATTCATCGAAGCTTTTTATCTTAAAGCGTGAATTTGTACAGTTATGTGGACCACAGAAACCGTAAATGTCAATAGGAATGGTTTTTTTCATTTCTGCTACAAGGTGTTCCCGTTTACTCCATGTTCTGCAATTCGAAACTATCCAGGCTGCCATTTTTCGGTTGCTTCAAAATTCACAAGAATGAAACCTTTGTGAATCGTTGGATTATTAAAATTAAGAAAATTTAGGATTACCTGAATCCCTTCAAAGATGGAATGTCGTTTGAAGCTAACTGCTGTGTTGTGTAGTATTCAAAGTCATTTATAATCTGCATTTGCTTAGGGATTTTACCAACCGGAAATATTCTACTGTAAGGAGCAACAATATCCGAATCTCTGCGATAAGAGAATGTCCAGTTGAATAAAACATGCTCGTTTTCCTTGGGAACGGATTGGTAAGAACACGCAGGTTCCATGTTTAACCATATCAAAATCTGTTCCGGTGATGTTCTAGCTAAACGTTTTCTTGAAACAAATACGATATATGATATAGTGAATGTGATGTGTATATTTATATTTTTTAACATACTTGAGAAATTGATGGTAGTTTCCACGAATGATAATAGCTGCACTTTCATTCCATGCAGTCATATCTGTTGTGAAGAAGCATTTGTTTGAACAGACCTTGTTGGCATCCTGCCAATGGTGACTGTACTCCAGTCCATAAAACTTTGTAATCAAAATTACTTTCTGCTTTGCCTGTAAATAATCAGATTTTAATCCACAACACGTAGTATTGGAGTTATGGGACAAAATTCGTAGAGTTGAAATAGATTACGATGTTTATCTGATTGAATAAATCAATACGTGATGCGTGCTCTGTGTAATGTGTAGTCACTTTTAAATGTATATTTGAAATTCCGCAATCAACTGATGAAGATGATCCAAAAACCTTACTTGTGGTGTTAGGGAGATCATCTGAAACTCAACTGAGCCTTAAGAATTATCTAATTACTACAAAGATTGTTTTCCTCCCGAATTATTATCCGATTCGTTTGATTGTTTGTTAACTTGCAACAGGTGTTTTGATACCAGATACCATATTATTACAGGAATATTCATCGGTCGGAAAATTAAAGCAGTCAGGTTATACTAGCACCCAAAGCATGTTGATAAGCTCGTTTTATATTTTCACTGTCTTACAGGGAACACATGGTTTCCTGTTACTGACATGTTATCCTAGTTTAATTTTAGCGCATGCAATATTCAATCCGATGATTTGTTTATCAAACCTACAGAAGACACAAATGGATGCTCATCGGTGTTCAATTTTTAGTTATTAAAAGCAACAGTTTAATTTGCGTACCTGCAATATTCTTGAAGTTTGTGAGGGCCTCTGTATTAATTCCCTGCGTGAAGAGAAAGCGAAATAGTAGAAAAGAAGACACAACGTTACAAAAACAAAAAAATAATGGTATCGTTTCAATTGAGACATTCTCTAGCCTGGTGTAGCTCCAGAGAAAAGTGTGTATTCCTAAACTATGTGAGCAGCTTCCCACTGTCTTGGTAACACGAGTGGCAAATTATTGCTGTAAGTTACCCAATCCATTCAAGAGCTCATGGCTATCTCTAATTTATCTATCTGAACTTCTTCCTGACCCAGTAACAAGCCATTTCATGTTATCTGCTGTGGCCATTTCATTTATATATATGACTTTGCTCAAAACGTGATATTCGGGATCAAATGCCTGTATTATTAAGGGAAAGGAAATTAAGTCAAACGAAGCATAGGACTTGATGTATTATAGGATGTAAAAAACTTGAATAAAAATATAACTCGTAGTATTGCTTGACACAAACTACTGAAGTTTCATCAGCTGTCTGAAAAAGCTGATCTTAAGGAATGTTTTATTTACAGTATTGAATCGAACATACGGTTTGGAGCCGAATATCTTTAATAAATCGATCACATGAAAAGCATAGATAAACCGATTTATTAAATAAGACAAAAATCTCCTTTGTTATCTTTTAGAAAAAGCACAAGGCACGCTCCTTATGGGTTCGTTGGGCCCCACTTAAATCGGCAGAAAAATTGCTAACTGTCCCAACGAACAATATTTGGATGGGACTCTAAACACTGATGTGTCTCCTTCGAGCCAGAGGGAGTTTCGAAAAAACCCTGTTTATTATACAGTGAGGAATTATACAATGTCACCAAAAACAATTTCCGGCGCCTCAAGATCTATTTGAGTTAGGGGTTTTTCGAAATGTGGAAACTGTTTCTGGCGAGAGAAGTGAAATGGGATGTATTTCTGTTGAAACTTTTCTTTTGCTTACCGGTCTGTTAATTACTATTTTTAAAGCTGTTTAAGGAGTGAGAGCTGTCGGCTCATACCTGGTAAACTCTACATCCTCTACTTTCATCTAAGTCAGGAGCAGTAAGACGTTTTTTAAATCCCAAAATGCTATGAAAATCTTGAAGTTTACATAAAATTTCATGTACAAGACTGTGATTAGGCTTGGATTTTGCATTCTAAGATTTAACTGATGGAGAAGTAAACATATTAAAAGTGACTTGAGACTAAAGTGATTAACACATTGCTTGTCCTCATGCCAATTCACTGCCATTCTCTCCTCACATCTTCACCCAGATCATTGAAAGCTTAGCCAATGAAAGAGCTCCTTTCCAGTCTACTAGTCTCATCATGAATGTGTCAAAGGATCCCGATCCAAATGATTTTAATGTGGGATGAAATGCATTAAAGATGAGAAATCGAGACTCGTTCGTTCCTTCGAAAAGCTTTACAGCAGTTTGTTGAGATGTCGCTAAACATGCGAGAGCAGCAGAGACGACAGAAGGATAAGTAACTTTAGCCTTGCATATCATTTCCATGTCCATCGGCAGTACTGACATAAACACACTTTGACAACTTTTAGCCAAATTAAAAAGCCTCCTCTAGACTCCGTAACCACTGCCCGTAACAATGAACTGTATGTTTCTTGCTATAACTAATGTCGTGAGTCTTTAAAAATTCTTTCTTCGCATTAATGTGCTGTGACATGGGCAGTATGGTAGCCTGTAGATATCCTGGAGTAGGGCGAGCTATCCTCTCCAGCTGAGATATTGACCATGGCAAACGACGTGAGTAGGAGAGATGAAGATAGCAATAGCAGGCCGGGGTAGCTCAGTTGGAGAGCATCTGACCGGTAATTAGAGGACATGGGTTCGAGTCCCACTCCCTGCCTGATTTTTGCCTTCCTCCGCTCTCTCCCATACTCAAACATTCTTTACAGTGCATTAAGAGCTGAAATGCAGATTGCATAGTTACTTTCATCAATTCCCATTCTAAGTCTTAGTATTCAAAAATAAAAAAACTCATCTCCACTACGACATTATCAAACACCGATCTGGTCATTATTAGGGTCACCAATAAACACACGACACCCTATATTAGGATATTCACCAATACACTTGTGGTGCAAATAGAGTTTTGGGGGATTTAGTGGGGGTAGTTGCCACGTGTCCTACCTGACATCGGTTACCGCACGCCTATGGACCTCGCGCATCGCGATACAGGCTTAAGTGTTTCATGCGATGGTACAAAACGATAAAAGTGCAGCTAAGAGTCCTACCTGACATGGTTATTCCGATGGTTGGGACATTTCATCGTGGAAGTGGAATTCCTCGGAGGCATAAGTGCTTTCTGCAATGACCACAAACGATGAAGGTGGGGCTGTCACATTCTGCGTCCTCACAAATTGTCATAGTCAGGTGAAAAAGTGTCTGATTAACATTTTGAAATGTTGGTGGTTGTACCTTGAGGAACTTTGATTTGAACCTGGCATACTTCCACATATTAGTAAATATTGGAACACTTAACTGATAAAATACTGATGAGTGCATTCTTATGATATTGAATCTGGATGTAATATCCACACTGATTTCGTCTAAAGTTATTATAGACGTAATAGGTTTTACAAAGATTTGAACTTGGCGAAAGCCATAGACATCAAGAGGCTTACATAACGATGTTGTCTTTTCTGGAATTGACATTCGCTCTCAGATCTTATTGTTAAGTTCCTCATCTTATCACTTACAGCAGGCTCTAGACATCTTTCAACCCAATCAACCACATGTTCCTTCGTTAACTTTCCAGATTGAGAACAATTGACAACCACGTTTTTGCACTGACGAAGCACTTCATCTAACTCGTTCTGTACTCGAGGTCCGAACTTTCCGTCTTTCTCTTGAAAGTTTATGTATAATGGCCCAACTAATCCCCTAGCCATAGACAACGTTTGTTGAATAGTGTAGGAATGGGTTTGTTTGAATAAAAATGAGTGTGCATATACAGTTTTAACTCCCTTGATCTCATGCATCCTGCTGTGAGTAGTTAGTTGAAGCCGCTTTGGTTGGAGTTCAAGACCTCGAAGTCTTCAAAACTTACAGCTGCTTTTATAACTTCTTCAGCGAATTCATTTGCTTTGCTTCGTATAGCTTCTGGATTCTCGATTTAGATTTGTGTCACAAACTACGTTATTTTTCGAGACACTATTTTGTGACAAGTTTTAAAGTTATGCAACCATTTGGTACTTCCTTTGAAGTCATTCAAGCCAATTGTTGTGGCTTCAATCATAGCCCACCTTCTGAGGTCGTACTCGTGAGCTTCTTCTCGTCTCAACAGTGTTCATTCAAATCCGGCATAAACAAGGTCAGAAACTTGTTTCAGCTTCGATTCTTTAGTTCCACACTGCAAGATGTAGTTTTTAAATCGGCTGATGTGTTCTGGATAGTTTTTGATTCTTTTAGATCGTGTAGCTACTCTCTGAAATCCGTATATGTCAAAACACTCTACTGCTCAATAAATGTACAATAAATCATACTATTGCCGTACACCGTTGCTTTCTATTTCCAGAGACTCCCATTCTTGCGAAGAAGACTGACTGTCTTCATCCTCGTCGTCACAAAAATCAGCAGTGGGATCAGCAATCACTTCAAGACCTTCACACAAACTAACTTCTATTTCTAATGGTGTGTGACCATTTACTAGATCCTTCATAAGCACAAGTAATTGATCCGCAATTTCTGTTTCCTCTTCACACGTTAATACTACACTACACGCACAATCCACTTCAGTTTGTAAAATATTTACAATATTTTGAAGGTTACCCATGTTCAAACCCATCTGAAAACTAGTTGTCTAAAGTCTGCTTTTCCATAATTTGAACATTGTTATAAAAAATGGAACCCAATGTATTCGATGCCACATGGAGTTTTCCAGGCACCGCAGTTCTTTATGGCAGTAGTATGGGAGCAAATACTAGTTTAGTTTTCGATATTCTCAGGAATACGGACAAGTTGTTTGGAAATTCTAATATAGAGCAAGTGTATTATGTTTATTCGAACTACCAAAATAAATACGACAAATTCCCCAAAACCTATCCGAATACAAAATTTGTGTCAAGCTACAAAGATTTTCCTGCTGACCTTAAGAACTCGATTGTTATATATGACGATCACCAACTAATATTCCAGACAGATTCCAGTGCACGGTTGCACATAACGGACGTATTTCAGAGAGTGGCTCATCACAATAATTTATTTGTGTTCTACATTTCGCAGACAATCCACAATAATAAGCTGAGAAACTTGACCATAAACAGCAACAATCAAATCTACTTCCCGACAATTCGAGACAACTTACAAATCAGTTTTCTGAATCCACACAAACACTTTCTTTTAGAAGCAGTGAAAGATATCATAAAAACTCCATACGGACACATGGTAATTGATTGCAAGCGTGACTCACACGACATATTCAAAGTCAGAAATTTTGTTCAATTTCAAACATTTACTTCCACTCCAAAAATATCTTGTTTTAAAAAGAAAGTTCATAAAAATTATTTCACTGGACTCGATTAAAAGTCGATTGTGTAATAATCTCAAAGTGCTTTCAAAATTTCTAGCTCTTGTTCTTTTAAAGTGTTCTCAGGAAGTTGTCGTTAGTATATTACAATCAAAATGGCAATGATTCCACACGTGGTACCGAATCCCATTAACGAACAAATTGTCGAGAAGAAATTATATGAAGAGGAATTCTCCAACCAATGTGTTTCTCCTTTTGACACCATTTTACACTCAGTTCCAACCACACTGCGTAATCGTGCGAAACTTATTCTACAAGCGTTAGAGTCAGAAACATTTAACTGGAACACGAAAGGAGAAATAAGATACAAATCGCAAAGGATTCTTGGCAGTAACATATCGGAATTGATAAGTTATCTAGTTCACCAAAGCCAGAAGCTGTTTTCTTCAATCGGATTCCAAGAATTTAAAGAAAATTTAGAAAGCAAAGTTCCCGGATGTCTGTACAAGATTCCTAACCAAACTAAAACCCACAAAAAAGGTTTAACTGTTTCCTGGACCCCATTTGATTCAGTATTTCGCCTAGATGGATGAAAAATACGTAATTCGTAGGTACGCAAACCCGAGAAACCCTGGGTCCCTCAGTGGAATATCGGGGTTTTTGAAAAACAGTAATTATGAGGACCCAGCAAAAGTCGGAAAATCCCTTGAATCACTGGACTCTTACAAATCCCACAAGCATCCACGAAGAAAATTTCCTAGAAGACCTTTGATCATTCCCGACATAGACTTTGTTTGGAGTATAGAGCTTCCGGATATGCAACATCTCACAGGTCATGTCAAGAATCGGAAATCAGGTTGGATTGTCGCAAATCAACTTCTCCTATCTATCTATAGAAAAGCAATTGGAAGAAGAAGTTGTGCCTGATTATCCAGAGAATGGAAGGGATTTAAAAATTTACAAAAGGATTGAATCAAGCTTCTTCTTGGACAACAAAGGGAAAGACACCACACATTTCTTTAATAACACTACATTGCAGTTGAAGAAACTCAAAGCTACATTTGCTTTTTTTATAAATAATCCCACAGATTTGACAAAAGACCAAATTAGTCCTTGAGGACGTTGGAAGTCGAGTACTTACTCTTGCTGCAGAACTCGCGACAATTTTTGGATTCGATGAGTTGCAATTTATACCAGGTGTCCATATTGCTCCACGAAAATGGAACAACGTATTCTATGATACATTGAACAAAAAAATCGATTTGAACTACGTGTTTCACACTGGAACGAAACGAAAATCAAACTCCAGGAACCAGTAGTTGGAATCCGGATTTTTTGGCAACTGTAATGTTGGGTCTTCAGAAAACTAAAGAGGGCATCGGCGTTTATGAAGACGCAGGCAAGATTGTCGTAAACTTAGTTGGAAAGAATTTAAACTTAAGATTCCCGGCAGCGATCAACACCTTCTTCAATTTATAAAAGTACCACACATTTACCAGGGCAGTTCAGGAAGTACCTTTCCCATCCATTAAAAGTAAGTTCGAACAGGAGGTTCCGGTTCCTCGTGGAGTTGTCCATGTATTCACTGACGCAATCGAAAGCCAGAGGATTGGGAACCTTAAATCTTCCGATAATCCGGTCAATCTTCAACACAACAAATACTGAAGAAACACACAATTTTTATCCTGTGTTTTACATGCATCCGAGCCATCAAGACGTCCAACGAATAAGAGTTTAACTTCTTGACGGAGATTTTGAAGAGATTTCCGAATCTAAAAAACCGTCAACTGTCGTTTACATTTTAACCTCTTGCCATGGCGCGTTCCCTTTTGGGAACGGACAATTTCTATGCCGAGACATGGAACGTTCCCATATGGGAACGCACTTTTCTGTCGCCCAGCCACGGAGCGTTCCCAAATGGGAACAGTAATTTTTGTTGCTCAGACACGGCGCGTTCCCAAACGGGAACAGCGAATCTCCATGGACAGCCATGGTGCGTTCCCGATCGGGAACAGCAGCGAAGATTATTTTCCAGCAAGTTTTGTGTGCTTTATAGCCCAGTCAATTTGGGCTTATAAGATCAGTTTGATTTATTTCTGTCGTTCTGTTCATTGTACGCACGATAACTGTTGATTGGGTTGTCTTATTAGATTGAAATTTTGCACAACAACTCTTCGTCTAATTGTAAAGGGCGTATCAGATTTTAAAGTCAATTTGTCCATTAGGAGACCGGTGGGGGTCAAAAGACTGTGATTCCACGCGGAATTTTGCTTTTTATTAGGCGTTCTAAAAATGTTTATTCCGTTTTAAATATGGCTACAACTAGAATTGACTCCAGCTTCCAGTGGCAATAATGACGATTCCACTACCCAACCGACACGGACACCAGTGTGAAGTTGGATATCAATTAATTATTTTAGATACAGCCCTGTCAATATGAGGCGTATATTATACGTAATCTGCACATTGAAATCAAAATATTAAGTCATGCCTGAGATGCGTGAATAACATTGTCTGCTGAAGAAAATATTTTCATTCGCCAATTTAGCTGAATCAGTCATGGCGAGCCTGAACATTCAGCTAGAAATTTCAGATTTTTATACACAAAACATAATTTCTTAAATGTGTGTTACTAAGTTTTAACTTATACGGCCAAAAACCGGCCGAACTGGACACACTTTTTAACATTAGTTCGCTAGTTCATTTTCACATTTTCTAGGGCTGGTGTAGTCATTCTGAGGGTGCAGAATGATAAATTTTGTACCTTATTTAATGTTCAGAACGATGAGTGCAACAGATCAAATTAACCAATTCATGATAATCCGCCTCTTAGCTTAACAACTTGCGACAAGTGACTTAATCATCACTACAAAATTTAATTTCCGACTAATGCAATGAAATCGCTTTTGCAAGAAGGCTGAAAAATTTTAAGCTCGTAGCTCTTGTAGTTTAAAAATTTAGGACACATGTGGAAGGACGGTCAGACGCACACATTACGTACTTCAATTAGCCCAAAATTACCTGTGCTAATTACTACTGATAGGAAGCTGCGTTGCTTGTTGCTCGTTTATCGCTTTTGCCAGTAGTAAAAGTGTTGGAACTTTTTACAATTGCGTTCATTAGGATATAATGGTGACCATTACGAAAATATTTTTCAAAAAATGTGTACACAACCTCCTCCCATGAGAGGGTGTATTATAGTATTTTTAAGTCCCCATGAAGAACTTGCTGGAAAAAGTCTGAGTCACCGTGTGAACTGAGAGTTATTTGAAGAAACCATCCCATGAAAAGCTCCTGGCATGTTGGGTTTTACAGTATTGAGAAGGGGTTAAAAGAATTCCATAAAATAAAGAAAGACGGAGAGTTCTTTGCAACAACACAACTTGTTCTTTAGACGTTATTCCAGAAAAGCAATATGGTGGGAGATTGGGAGTTCGGTCACCTAATTATGTTATACCATTTGTTACCGTAAGTGACTTGAAGTCCAGTAAAGAAATTCTCGCTGGTCAGGGACTTGAACTAAAGAAAACAATAAAGAAATCAAATAACGCCACTTGTCAAAAGAAAAAACCAAACAGTATTAAGAAGAGGACCCAGAAGAAAACACCTACATAAGCATCTTCTACCATATATCGCAAACTTTACGAAGGGAGTTTTACCTCTATCCGGGGTAATGCGGACCTTGGAAGTGCTCCTCCTCTCGACATTACATCAACCTCTTTAGAGTACTTCAAGTTTTATCCACTGTCCAACATAAAAGACGATACAGTTCCTCTTCAGTTTAACATTGGATCAAGCAACTCACACGTTTACGATTTGGAGAATTCGTTTTTATATTTGCGAATGAAAGTTGTTAAGAACGATGGATCGAGCTTGGGAGCTAACGACCTCTTGGCACCAACGCAAGTCTTTTTTCTGGTGTTGAAGTTTCGATGAATGGATATCCAGTTAGTGCCTCTGGTAACCACTACAGTTATCGTCACCATATCTACAGTTTTTTAACTCACGGTTCCGGGTACAAATCCACAATCCTTTCCGAAGAATTGTTATATCCAGACACGACAGCAAATACGTTTACTGCTGCCGGCAACTCTGGTTTCAAGACACGGCAGGAAATGTGCGCACTTAGTGCAGAATATGAATGCATTGGCTCCATAAATGAAGCAGTATTCAAACAACAAAGATATATCCCTGGTTCGCTGAATTTAGGCCTGACATTTCGACGCAATAATAATTCTGCGTTTGCTTTGGTCACAGCAATTGACAATGCAAAATTTAAAATCGTGTTGAGCGAAGCTGTATTCTACTTAAAGCGGCATGTTTTGAGTCCAGAAGTCCAAGCTTACCATCAGAGTATTCTTGAGACTTCTAATCGATTTCAATATCCTATGCGCCAATCAATAACAAGAGCATTCTCCATTAGCCAGGGTTCGCAAACACATCTTTCTGAAGTAATATTCAGGGCCCGATTGCCAGAATACTGCATTTTAACGTTTGTAAAAACGGATGCGTACATCGGAAACTACAAGGAAAGTCCATTTCATATGGCTGATTATGGCATAGCTTCAATTCAATTCAGCGTGGATGGGGATAAAACTGTGTACTCCCAACTTGACTTCAACTGCAGCGAGAAATTGTCGCTGATGGGATTTCACACCCTTTCAAGTGCTCTTCCTAACCCACAATCTAACCACGGGATTTCACGGAATGATTACCTTAATGGTAATTTTGCAGTGTGTGTTCCATTGATGCCTAACAATCATGGAAATCGTTTTCAGTTGGAACGAACAGGCCAACTGTCTGTCGAGTTGAAGTTCCACAAAGCTTTGACACACTCAGTAACATGCATTGTGTTGGGTGTATTTGCGACTAAATTAGAAATAGACAATTATGGTGTAATAAATTTTGATCAGCCTTAAAATGAATTTGATGATTCACTTGGTAATAATTTCAAAAAGTACAAAATCAATCCGCAATTACCCGTCATTCAGCAATTTAATCGACGTGTGTGCAATCAAGTGGTTAACCTATGAAGTTGAAAATAAGTTTTTGCAGAGTTTTCTCAAATTCCCCCAGTCGGTTCGCTAAGTAGCGAACCCATGGGGTAATTTGACCCAAATTCCGGAATTCCCCTAATTTGCTCCCCTTAACCCCAAATGTACAAAAACAATATGGAAAAAGTGGCCAGGGAATTTCCCCCAAAATAAAAGGCCAAAAACACATAGTGCAAAGGGGAGATCCCTTTCCTTCGTTTCATCACACGAAAATTATATTCGTCTCCGAAGCATTACCTACGTAGCCCAATGGTTAGTTTTCGGACTCAAGATTTCGGTGTTCGGCGTCCATCCTGGGTAGCAGCAAAAGGCGCCCGTGACTTAAGGGACAGTGAGATACGGGCCCTCCATACACATACCTTCGTCTCTCTGCATTACGCACTTCGTACGTAACGCAGATCTCTACTATCTCACATGCATTGCCTACCCAGTTCCTCAAGGGGTCAATCCGAGAAAGTCACCCCGGGAAGGGGACGGGGTTCAGAGGGGGAGTATCGTAGGTGGGGTTAAAATGTGGCCTGTTACGAGACCGGGTTCACGGATGGCAGGCAATGGCTTATTATATAATACTAATTTTGCAGAAACGGTCATAACCACCTTTGTTAGGGATTTTAACAGGTGGATTAAACAAGTCGTTAAGGAGCTTCTGATGTAAATGCATACTGTGATTGTAAGCACTTACTACGGCTGATACTGCCTACCTACTCACTACTTACTTCTTACCAAACACTTCTATATTAATCTCTAGGCTATATTGCTAAGTTCCTTGCTATATGCTAAGTTCCACTGATATATACTAACAGTCAAATTCTTAATGAAATAAAAATCGACATTCATTTACCTACGAGCATGAGTGTCGAAGTAAGTGAGATTTGAAAGCCGCTCTTTGACACAAAACTTGCGTGTTAGGTAAGGTTCAAAGGTCACCAAATTAAAAAAAACAACCCCAAGCATGTGGGGTATCGATGGAAAGGTCTGGACCTGCAGATCACGAATCACCCATACTTCAGGGTGCTTTGACCTCCAGGTCAAAAGCTGTGACCTTTTGAACTTTTGGGGTGAATTGAGATTTCACTCTAATAGGGTTCCTACAGCATCTGCAACAATTTATCAGTGACCGTGACCTTTTTCAGGGTCAAGGGTCACGGGTAATCAAAATTTAAACAGCAACCCCAGCATGTGGGGCATCGTCGAAAAGCTGTTGGCCTGGGGAAAACTGTTAGGGAAAATAAGTAGATGGGAAAAGTGAGTTCAGGGAAAGTAAGTTTGGGAAAGTAAGTTTAAATTAGCAGTTTGTTTCACTTCCTGTTTACATCCGGTTTACCCCGGTTTATTTAAACTAATGCATCTAGCTAGAAGCAAAAATAACAAAGGGTATATATTTATGGCATCACTTATTTTCAACAAAGTTACAAGAAAAATTGTTTTGTCATCGACAGACTTTTGCAAAAATGATGACAATGTATCCTTCTCTAATCTCTTTCACTTGAAATGTCATTAAATATTTTGGTCAAACTTTCAACTCATTGAACCTTCACCTGGGACATTTACAATTAAAACTTTCATTCAAGGTTTTAATTTTTCTTCAAGTTTAGGGTTTTTTCCTAAGTTAAAATGCTCGTTGATTCCATTTCTATTTCTTGTCTTGGGCGAGTTGAAGGGAATTTAGAAATACACATTACATGGAGTTACGGATCGAAAGGTAAATGAATGGAAAGTAAAGGAAATGGAAGTTTGGAATTGAATGTAAAGGAAATGGAAGTTTGGAATTTAATGTAAAGGAAATGGAAGTTTGGAATTTAATGTAAAGGAAATGGAAGTTTGGAATTTAATGTAAAGGAATCGGAAGTTAAGAGGACTTTAAGGTACGGTGGAATGAAATGTAATGGAATTCCAAGTTAAAGAGTTTAAATTAAAAAATGAATTAGCTCAGGCAATGCGTGTATGTCAGATGCTTGCATATGTAGTATGGTGTTCATTTCCATTCATTCTATTATGAAACAAGTGTGTAAAATATTAGTTTATACAATTATGCATATTGTCATCGGTTGTCGGTTATCAGTGAACAGGTAACGGTAATTAAAATCAGCACAAAACCAACTAATCTGACTAGCTACGTGTATGAACTACTCTTCATAAATTTAAAAATTAGGTCTTACTTCATGGACTTGCAGTCTATGAGAAATGTCAGGTACAAGAGTTTGAGTTAAATGTAAACCCGGAGCTAAAATGTTCAGGAAGTTAAGCCTGATGTCTGTTCGGTCCGATGTCTGTTAGATTATGTAGCAGACCTAATTTGAATCTAATATTTGCCTGACAACCTGCTTAAGGGTCTCTGCTTGATAACCGTTGGCAGGGGAAGTCAACTAAATATTGGTTAGGATTTTCTACTCCCCTCCGTTAGTTAGATTATACGTATGGATGATAGCGAAATGAAGTTTTTGTGCAAATCATGTGCGCTATAAGCCAGTATTATCATATCGTCGGCGTAAAGTAGAATATGTATCCTATTATTTCTTATTTTTATTGCCGTTACCGAAGGCTTGTCAAGTTCCTTCACTAGGTCTTCAAGAAATAGTGAGAATAATGTAGAGCTAAGTGACTCCCCTTGTAGTACTCTATTTCTTAAGTGAAATGGATGACTTTCATTACCACTTGAAGTTCGTACTTTTACTTTAGCGTTCTTGTAAGGGGTTCTTATAATTTCTATGAACCTATTGCTGAACCCAAGAATGAATTCCTTTTTAGGTTTGAACAATTGACGGGGCTGGACTTATCATTGTTCATATAGATGACCATTTGTACTTGTAACATGTCTGTGCATTTCAGTATTATTTTTACGCATCATTTTACCTCCAATTCATCTACAGTAGCACTTAATTATCACCATGACTATTATTTATTGAATGACTAAATTTGCACCTAATTTCTCCACTCATTAGTTCGTTAGCTACAACTCGCAGTCTCATGATTTCAACAGTTTGTTCACCATCCCAGACGAATAGAAACAAAAACGTATTGTGTCCAACAATTGTACAAACCCTTCATCATATGTATGAACCTTATGAATAAAGATGGAACGATTGAGGTTTCGATTCTAGACGATTCATTGCATCGTTAGTTAAATGTTTACCGGAATATTGAGATTTAATTTTTGTATTACAAGGATGCAGAAGTTACTTTTTGTCATATTTTACTACTGAATGAAAACCAATCTTCATGATAATTAACGTACGCGGATTAATACAAAACATCGCGAAACTACTCGTGATATTTATTGGGATTGCGATTGGTGCAACAAGTGGGACTCTTTAGCATTAGTTCCAGTTCTATATTTTGAGGTTATAATCATAAACTATGGAATGGGAGGCAACATAAATTCTTTCTCGTGGGGACTAGGGGATGTAGGAGTGTCCAATTCAGGAATAAGTCCAAGCGTTTCCAGAGTGCGAGTCGCGCGCTCTATTAGTCTCTCCTTGAATTGCAAGATACTTCCGTCAAAAACTGAGTTCATTTTGTAATCTTCTGTGCAATTTTTAAGGTCGCCGACACAAGTTGCTCGGTAGTGTTGAAGGTGAGCGAGTTCTGTGGGAACTTCGTATGACCTGCATGTCCCATTGAGACACGCCAGAGGGAAATGATTGTGCAACGTAATCACTTTTTCCGTGTTATGGAAACATTTGACGTATTTTCTTGATTTTGTGTAATTGGTGGAACGATACACGTGCTAAAGACATTAATTATCATTCCTTAATTAGTCAAGTTTTCGACCGATAATAATATTATGACATTTAAAAGATAGCTTGCCTGCAGCATGTGCAAGTATTTAGGGATTCCTGTGCACGAGTCATGACCACGCACCATGTCATCCATGAAATAAACATTCATAAAATTATAAGATGCCCTTGATTCATTCCTTATGAGAAGGGACAATCTCTCCACTTCATCCATCAGTTCCCCCCACTTTCTTCCGTTTTTGGGAATTATGACTTCGTCTATATCCAGAAGAGCGATATACTTATACTTATACATGTTCCTATAGAAACAGTCATTGTACGGGATGAGTTCATTCTGCCTTTTGTGGACGTAATTATTCTTTAAGAACGCGTGACGTATATTTGGGCCATTCGGCAGACCTCCTGGAAGGGAAAGTGGGCTCAAATCTACTTGACCTGTGGACCTGTAATACTGAAGAACCTTGGAGATATTCGGGTGAACAGCCAATTCGTAGAAGAAAACCTTGTGAGCTCCAAGAAGCGTTAGAAGTTCAATCCACTCGACCAGTCGCACAGACAAATCTTCGTGGAGGAAGTCGAGGCCTTTTACACATACAGCAAATCTCTCCTTCACTTCGGCAGGTTCAAATTGAACTCTCACGTTGTTATTCGCAGCCGCGCATGGCTGCTCCACGACACTCACCGAAGTTGGGACCTACAAACCATAGGTATAATGTAGGTCGTCTATCAACAACTTGCAATTGCTGAATTTACTTTGCCGTGATGTGACTTAGGAATCCGACACGCCAGAAGATATGGTTGGAGAACACCATCTCTGTAGTTGCCCCATACGGATACCCAGATGTATTTGTACTCGAGGACACGAGAGAAAGCGGGTTCACTTTCGCCTAGGAACCACAGCTGACAGAACGTCGTTACTGTGGGTTCAATTCTGTCCATCATACCCAGAATCCGAACCGAGGGACTTAATCGGTTTCTCGATCGGATGTCGTAATAAGCCCCGTAAACATGGAGAGTTCCATTGGAAGTCCGTATAGTCTGCAGGAATTGGTGGGAATGGAACATAAATTGGAATAATAAGTATACTTTGTATATGGTAATAACTAAACGTTGTGAACTACCTGCCAGTATGAATTGGAGAACTCAATGTCATAAATTGTAGGAAATCTGGCACAACTTGAGTTCTTGTAGAATTTCGGCCCGCCTTTAAGTCCCCCGAGGATGAAAGGTGGATGGGGTATCGATCTGATGGTCCCTGCTGCTTCCAAGATGAGCTTTTCGTTTGCCATCGTTTCTTTTCGGACGAGAGGGTCCGACTCATTCCCCCAGGGGGAACTGAAGTTTTTATTATTCGTGCTGGTCGACGAAATCGACGACGTCGGTGAGGGGTACAAATTTTGAAGCAATGAAATTCCACCAGAAAGGAAAATTAGGACATGAAACACGGCGTACATCACAATGATGAATAGACAAACAAAAGGAATCCGTCTGAACAATTTACGTGCCACCCAAACACTAATATTTGAAAAAGGATCGCCCATCCTCTGGAACAGAAATTTATTTTATTCCCGTGGAATTATTTATATGTTTCTGAGATGGTTACCGAATTTGATCTCACCTGGATATTAAGTAATTGTAATAAGTGGTACTTACGAATTTTTATGACAACGATATTATAATTTTTCCTGAGGAACAAGAGTGAGCGTATCTTCAAATAGCACTGCGTTAATCATAACTGGCTAGCGTATCCGCAGTACTCATAACTGCTCTTATGATTAATACCGAACGCATGGAAAATAAAGTTGTTGCAAAGCATCATTCATTCATCTGTGATCAATTAATCAATGGATTATAAAGCTTTATATTTGATAGTCTGGAGTTTGTTCAGAACTCGTTTGAGGTCGTGAATGTAGTCTTGGTGAGTGAAGCATTTTAATACAGGCAATTCAATAAAAGAACCCCTTTGGTTCAATTTTGCTCTTGACTTACAATTATATTCACGTACGGTTGTCCAAATGAAACGGCAGAAATGGATTTGAAGCATAGTGTAAGTTTCCAAGAATTTTTGTTGCTAATTTTCACAACTGTCCAAAACTGCTATACGTTAGTTTCCATATGATGATGACCAAGTGGGGTTTACTGAGATTTCAGTGTCACAGTAGTCTGTTCGTGAGGTAATGTTCTAAAGTACAAAAGTGAAGCTGTGCGAGTGAGACGAGTTCAGTAGAGACGAGTCAAAGCTCATTCGCTGATGACCTCCACAAAACTTGGGCCATTCCTAGCATAATCCACATAATAATCATTAAACAGCTTGGTTATATATCGATAATTAATTCTCAGTTTTAAACGTATGGATTTCTTAATACCGTTCATCTTTTAGTCTGGCATCAAATGTTCTCTATAGTGCTCGGCGTCGTTCAGTTTGTGTCAGGTTTTCTCAGATCAGTTCATTTCCAACGCTGAACTAGTTCAAACCT
>JAQGAC010000796.1:0-19084 GCA_034696585.1 Isotomurus maculatus
AGGGTGGAAGTTTGGATGAATCGGCTGAGGATGTCGAGAAATCTCCTGGATTTCCAAGTAAGACCCGCGGGCGATTCACATTTGTGCGTGAGAAATCTACAGTCCTTTGAATATCTGTTGCAGATCTGCGGTCGTTGACCTTCAAATGTGAACTCTTCGAGGATGACGTGGAAACTGCTCGGACTGTTCTTCAGAGTGGATTCCAAGTGGAGTCCCTCCAGCTGCAACATTTGGCCCTGCGTTTCCGGTTGAAGAGATCAGACGGGCTCAGACTTCGCGTGGTAAGTTGCGTTAAACGAAACAGTTGGTTTTTGGAGGGAGGGTGAATTCGAGTGGCATTCTACATTTGTTTTTATCTTCCAGTTGGATGTCCCATTCCTCAGGAGGCTGTGTGAAGGGCCAGTCGGGAATTCCCTGTTGGTGTGTGACATTGCGGAGGAGTGTGTGACGCACGACGGACTTCCGCTGTGGGAAAGGCTGACGACGTTGGCAGCTGGGAACGCGAAGATTCGAGAGGAGAGGGAAGGACGCGGCGGATGGCAGCGACAGTGGGAAATCCTTGAAAACGCGTAAATCGCCTTTCATGAATAAGTAATATTACATTGGGAGATTGTAGACGAAGGAATTCTACCCGATTTCAAGTGGCTTTGTTTTTGAGTTTGTAATAAATGAGAGTGAAACGGATAATTCTGTTTCTCATAAATTTCTTTTGTTGTGGTAATTCTTCATACATTCAAAATTTGCTATTTCGAGGAGAATCTGGGGTCGCCGATTGTCCTGCTAATGCTGGAGCATAAAGTGGAGTTTGGGTCTCTTCACTTTTGACTTTCCTGACTTCAGTTTCGAACCGATTTGCATGAATTGCATGAATTTTCTTACACATTTAGCGAATTGGCCTTGAACGTTTTCTCGAACATTTGAAAAATGGCCGAAGAATTCGAAAACTTAGAGGTCGCTTGTTTTTTGTGTCATTCTACGGAATTAGTGCCCGTAGACAAGCAAAACTTTCTTCTTTTGACTGTTAGTAATAAAATAGGAGGCCTCTTTCTCATTCTTAAGCGACTGCGTGTTTTAATAAATTATTGGAGATTTCGATGAGAGAGAAGGTCGACAACTGAAGCTGAAAGTGGATTAGAAAATGTGAGATTTGAGATCCTGGCTGCGGAGATTTCTGCGGACCACCCAGCACCTCCGCCATCAGATTTGACGTTGGATTCATTCATAAGGCACAACGTTCGTGTCCTTCAATCACCCAACTGTTTCCCCAGAAAGTTTCAAACTGCAACAAGGTCAGCTTTGGAGGTCGTCTCATTTTCAGGCGAGAATGTAGGGAAGTTTCAACTTGCCCCCAAAACGAGGGATTCACGGCGGGAATTCAAATGAGGAGCACCTCTTTGTGTTATGACGTTGTGAGATTTGTGAGCGTGTTTAGTACTACCGTCTTGCAGCTGCAGCTACTTCATTCATATTATTATTCTCCAAGTATTTATTGAGTGTCGAAAATACTGGAGCTGTAAGTAGAGACTTCAATTGTCGACTGTCGACTGCCACCCTTTCTACTTAGGTGCGCGCTGGTGTGAGAATGAGAATGGAGGACGAAATGACGACGAACGACGTTTTCCCGTAAGTTATCATTTGGCGATGAAAGTGACTTCATTAATTCATATTGGTGGCGTCATTGCGATAAAACAATTGTTTTCTGTAGGTTACTGAAGTTGCCGTCGGGTGTGGAGACGGTCCTCCTTCCCTTCGTGGCCTCCGGAACTGGCGGACTTCAGTCGCTTCTCAACTTGCGGCAGGTCTGTTCGACCACCAAATCTTGGGTCGACGAACTTCCTCCACGACAAAAAAAGTCGCTGTTCTCGAAGGCGCAAGTTCGGATGGATTCGGACGTCGACACAATCGATCGGTTCTTGGAGTCTCCACCACCGTCAGGAGTGAGCGCTCTCTCACTGAACATCAAACAAGTTATCGCCAACGATCCTCCGGCAGAGGAGGAGGAGCTGTGGAATCGTTTTTGTGCTGTTTGGACTCCTTGGCTGGAAACGATGGAACTCCGAAATGAAGGTGACGTTGAGGACAGCGACGAAGTTTTCAACAACAGAAGAATCTTCAGTCTTTTGGAATCTCCAAATCTTCGTGTTCTTCATTTAGCCCCAATTCGAATTGTGTGGAATCAGCCGTCGCCCATTCCCTCGTCCTTCTCGAAGGTCACAGAACTGTCCATCAATTTCTCGGACGTTGACGGCAACAACAGGGCGCTGGTGAGAGACGTCTATTTGAAACTGGAGGAAAACGCGAATCTGAGGAAGTTTGAAACTTTCATCCACGACGTCTTTGATTACGAGTGTCTCCAGGAGTTCATCGACGCCAAGAAGGAGGACGCACGACTGGAGATGAATCTCCACTTGGACAACGCCTTCCCTGAATACGAATTGGATGACGACGTTGAGGAAGAAGATGGTGTCGAATACCTTGAATTCGCCAAGTCAGTTGTCGCCTCCAAGTCGACAATTCGACTGCAGCTGTTGAATGACTACAACTTGGAGCACGCCAACAGTTTTCTCCCGCGGCATTTCGCGTTGGAGATGTTTGGGAAGGTGGAGTCTGTTGAGACTTGGCGGCCTCGGGAGAACACCTTGTCACTCCTTGAGGATCTCCCTCGGCTGAAGGAAGTGAAGGTAAAGACGGAGTGCTACGGATGTTACTGCAGACCACTTGGTGGTCGACAGGATGAACTGACCTTCCCTCCGTCGCTGGAGAAACTCAGCGTCACCGTAGGATTCCCAGCGATTCGAAATCTGCCCGTGGCGCTGAAGTCGTTGACTCTTCAGGAATTTTCATGTCACGTGGCTGAGTTTGTGAATTTTCTGAGGTTGCTGAAGACGCAGTGCGAAGGTCTGGAGACTCTGAGTGTCACGTGGACGTGTGAAAGGTCGGATGCACCGGTTCGGGAAATCGAGGAATCTCCCGGGTTTTACAGTAAGATTCTGTTAGTTTATAGATTATGTAGGGGATTCAATGAAGTAATTCTGGGAATACGAATTTGTGTTGCAGATCTGCGGTCGTTGACCTTCGACTGTCGCCTCTCTAGGGATGACGTAGAAGCGTGCAGGGCTGTTGTTTTGCGTGTGCTCCAAGTGGAGACTCTGCGGCTGCATCACTTGGCCCTGCGTTTCTACTGGAAAGTAGTGCACCGCAGCCAACCCGTGGTAAGCTGTGTTCAAGGATGTCATTCATATAATTGTATAAGGGGATGAGTCTTGTGACCTTGAGTGACATTTCACATTTCATTTGTCTTTCAAGTTGGATGCCCCATTCCTCAGGAGGCTGTGTGAAGGACCAGTTGGGAATTCCCTGTTGGTGTGCGACATTGGGGAGGAGTCGGTGATGCCAGACGGACTTCCGCTGTTGGAAAGGCTGAAGTCGTTGGCGGCGGGGGACGCGAAGAGTCGTGAGGAGAGGGAAGGACGCGGACGATGGCAGCGGCAGTGGGAAACCATCAAGTAGCGGCGCCGGAGCCTTTGCGCCAGCTTAGGGGCTGTGGGTGTCCTGCCAATCGACACTAAAGCCCGCAGACAAACGAAACTTTCTTCTGTTGACAATGTCAAGTGTTTGTAATAAAGGAGGATAATTTTGGAAGGTACATTTACGTGTTTCTCATTCATAAGCGATGTCGGTTTATGATAAATCCTCAAAGATGAGTTAATTCTTCATACATTCATTTGCTATTTCGAGGAGACTCGCGGGTAGACAACTGTCCTGCTGTAGGATAAAGTGTAGTTGGGGTTTAAGGGGATCAACAGGTGATTCCTCCATCCATAAGCGAAGGCGTAGGTGAAGAAGGTTCGCCTGTGGGGGCTCCATAAGTTTCCTCCTCCAAAGGCTCCAATTCCATATCCTATTCCGCCATGGTCCAAAACCCCCTGGAACGAAATTTCAGGTTCCTAAGTTCAACGGTTTCGAAATAACGGCCATTTTTCGAAACTTATACTTGCGACTCTTTGACTTTCCTGACTTCAGTTTTGAACCGATTTGCATGAATTGCATGAATTTTCTTACACATTGTCACTTGTTTTTTGTGTCATTCTACAGAATTAGTGCCCGTAGACAAGCAAAATTGTCTTCTTCTGACTGTTTGTAATAACAGAGGAGGATTTTGGTGTGTATATTGGTCTAATTCTCATTCTTAAGCGACTGCGTGTTTTAATAAGTTATTCGAGATTTCGTTGAGAGAGTAGGTCGACAGCTGAAGCTTAAAGTGGATTAGAAAATGTGAGATTTGAGATTTCTGCGGACCACCCAGCACCTCCGCCATCAGATTTGACGTTCGATTCTCCTGTTTTCATTCATAAGGCACAACGTTCGCGTCCTTCAATCACCCAACTGTTTCCCAAAAAGTTGGAATGCTATTTAAAGTTTTAAAGTTTCAAACTGCAATAAGGTCAGCTTTTGAGGTCGTCTCCTGATTGCGCGAGCGAGACTGCTGCTAAGTCTCAACTTCCCCCAAAACCGAGGGATTCACGGCGGGAGTATTCAAACGGAGGAGCACCTCTTTGTGTTATGTTGTGAGGTTGGGACATTTGTGTGCGTATTAGTAGCAAGATCAGTTGGTAGAGTGTCTGTTGGTAATAGAAGAGAGAAGAAGTCTACTCACTTTGTATTGGTAGTGTGTTGCAGCCTTGCAGCTGGTTCGTAATATTAATCTCCCGAGTGAGTGTCGAAAATATTGGAGGTGGGCGTAGAGACTTCGATTGTCGACTTGTGACCCGTTCTACTCGCGAGGAACATCGCGCGTGTGCGAGGATGGTGGACGAAATGACCACCAACGACGTTTTCCCGTAAGTTATCGCTTGGCGATGAATCTAACTTAATTGACTGCAATAATTCGAATTGGCGACGCAACTGTAATCGACGCCTGTGGTTCTGTGTAGGTTGCTGGAGCTTCCGCTGGGAGTGGAGACGCACCTGCTTCGCTTCGTGGCCTCCGGAACTGGCGGACTGCAGGCGATTCTCAACTTGCGGGAGGTCTGTTCGACCACAAAATCTTGGGTCGACAATCTTCCCACGCGACAAGGAAAGCCGCTGTTTTCTAAGGCTCAAATTCGAATGGATACTAAAGTACGCACGCTTAAGCGATTCCTGAAATCAGCGCCTCCGTTCGCAGTGAGCGCTCTCTCAGTCGACATCCAAGCGATTTTCAACAAGAATCTTCCGGCGGAAGCGGAGGAACTGTGGAGTAACTTCTGGAGATATTGGACATCTCGGTTGGAAACTCTGGAGCTGAGAAACGAACCGTTCGGCTACGGATTTCCTATTTTCAATTCCCGAAAAATTGTATGTCTCGTGGGATCTCCGAATCTGAAAGTTCTTCGTTCGAACTGCTTTTGTATTCCATGGGAAAAGGCAGCGCCCATTCCCTCGTCGCTCTACAAACTTCACGAACTGTCCATCGGATTCTGTCGCCCTTACGATGAGAACGGGACAGCGGGGCGTTTCTATTCGGAGCTGATGGAAAAGCCGAATCTGAGGAAGCTGGAGACTCTAATTAAGAGCGCCGCTGAATACGAGTGTCTTCAGAAGCTCATTGACGCGAAAAAGGAAGACGCGCGGCTGGAGTTGAATCTCCACTTGATGAACGCCTTCCCTGAATACGCGTGGGATGACGACGTTGCGGACGAAGATGGTGCCAAGTACCTTGAATTCGCCAAGTCAGTTGTGGCCTCCAGGTCGACAATTCGACTGCAACTGTTAAATGATTTTAGCTTGGAGAACGCATTCAGGTTTCTCCCACGGCATATCGTGTTGGAGATGTTTCAGAAGATTGAAGTGATTGAGACTTGGGAGCCTTCGGGAGACACCTTGTCGCTCCTCGAGGATCTTCCTCGGCTGAAGCAAGTGAGGGTGGAAACTGGGCGCGACGATGTCAACTTTGAAGCTCTGACCTTCCCTCCTTCGCTGCAAGGACTCCGCTTCACCTGGGGATTTCCAGCACGAGCTGCTCTTCCCGAAGCGTTGAGGTCGTTGACTCTTGAGGACTTCTCTTGTAACGGAACTGAGTTTGTGAATTCTCTGGCCTTCTTGAAGACACAGTGCGCTGGTCTTGAGACTTTGAGGATCACTTGGAAGTGTGAAGGTTCGGAAATACCGGCCGTGGATGTCGAGGAATCTCCCGGATTCCCAAGTAAGACACGCGGGCGATTCATATTTGTGTGTGAGAAATCTACAGTCATTCTCTAATCGTTTGGAATGTCTGTTGCAGATCTGCGGTCGTTGACTTTGAACTGTTGTCTCTCTAAGAATGACGTGGAATCCTGCCTGGCCGTTCTGCGTGGACTTCAAGTGGAGACCCTCCAGCTGCATCATTTGGCCCTGCGCTTCCACTTCGTGGTTAGCTCCGTCAATTGATCATATTATCCTGGTCCGTGTTGAGTGTTGTGACCTTGACTGACCGTCTTGTTTCCATTTTGCTTTGTAGTTGGATGTCCCGTTCCTCAGGAGGCTGTGTGAAGGACCAGTTGGGAGTTCCCTGTTGGTGTGCGACATTCAGAAGGAGTGTGTGACACCAGACGGACTTCCGCTGTTGGAAAGGCTGACGTCGTTGGCGGCTGCGAACGCGAAGAGTCGAGAGGAGAGGGAAGGCCGCGGCAAGTGGCAGCGACAGTGGGCAAATTCTTTGAAACCCGTAAATCACTTTGCATAGATAAATAATTTGACATTGGGTGATTGTGGACGATAGAATTCTACCCGATTTCAAGTGGCTTTATTTTTGACTTTGTAATAAATGAAAGTGAAACGGATAATTCTGTTTCTCATGAATTTTGAGTGGTGGTAATTCTTCATACGTTCAAAATTAGCTATTTCGAGGAGAATCTGGGGTCGCCAACTGTCCTGCTGGAGCATAAAGTGTAGTTGGGGTTTAAGGGGTTCAAAAGGTGACTCCTCCATCCATAGGCGAAGGCGTAGGTGAAGAAGGTTCGCCTGTGGGGCTCCATAAGTTTCCTCCTCCAAAGGCTCCAATTCCATTTCCTATTCCGCCGTCGGTCTCTTGCGAATGATTCAATCCGCAGGGCAAAGAGAAAGCTGAGAATAATGGCAGTTGACTGCGTGAATTGTCACACAGAAGGAGGATTAGTTTAGGTGACAGGGAGCGCAAGAAGACTTCGTTTATAAGCTTAGGAAAGCTATTCGAAAACAGTCACCGCTTATGACATGACGACCTTTATAACCTTACGACCTGGTTTGAAGTTTGAACGGACCCCTTCAGAATTTGATGAAAGTTTACACACTTGTTAGGTTTGGTCCAAAACCCCCTGGAACGAAATTTCAGGTTCCTAAGTTCAACGGTTTCGAAATAACGGCCATTTTTCGAAACTTTTACTTCCGACACTTTGACTTTCCTGACTTCAGTTTTGAACCGATTTGGACCAAAACTTGCATGAATTTTCCTCAACACATTTTGCGAATTGGCCTTGAATGTTTGTTCCAAAATTTAGAAAAAATGGCCGAAAAATTTGAAAACTTTGAGGTCACTGGTTTTTTGTGTCATTCAACAGAATTAACGCCCGTAGACAAGCAAAACTTTCTTATTTCGACTGTTTGTAATAATGTAAGAGGATTTTGGTTGGTAGATTGGCCTTTTTCTCATTCTTAAGCGACTGCGTCTTTTAATAAATTATTGGAAATTTCGATGAGAGAGAAGGTCGACAGCTGAAGTGGATTAGAAAATGTGAGATTTGAGATCCTGGCTGCGGAGATTTCTGCGGACCACCCAGCACCTCCGCCTTCAGATTTGATGTTCGATTCTCCTGGTTTTCATTCATAAGGCACAACGTTCGTGTCCTCCAATCACCCAACTGTTTCCCAAGAAAGTTACAAACTGCAATAAATGACCACCAACGACGTTTTTCCGTAAGTTTTCAGCTGGCGATGAATCTGCCTTTACATAATTCGAATTGGCCACGCAAGTGTAATTGACACTTGCGTTTTTATAGGTTGCTGCAATTGCCGGCGGGTGTGGAGACGGTCCTACTTCCATTTGTGGCCTCCGGAACTGGCGGACTTCAGGCGATTCTCAACCTGCGGGAAGTCTGTTCCACCACCAAATCGTGGGTCAACAATCTTCCTCCACGACAAATGAAGTCGCTGTTCTCGAAGGCGCAAGTTCGGATGGATTCGGATGACGACACAATCGAGCGGTTCCTTGAGTCATCACCATCGTCAGCAGTGAGCGCTCTCTCACTGGACATCAAACATGTAATCCCCAAGAATCCTCCGGCAGAGGAGGAGGAGCTGTGGAACCGTTTTTGTGCTGTTTGGGCTCCTCGGCTGGATACTCTAGAACTCAGAACTGGAGCTGCAGTTGAGGACAGCGCAAATGTTTTTGGTGGCAACAGAAGAATCTTCAGCCTTTTGGAATCTCCAAATCTTCGTGTTCTTCGTTTGGCATCCATTCGTATTGTGTGGAATGAGCCAGTCCCCATTCCCTCGTCCTTCTCGAAGGTCAAAGAACTTTCAATTGATTTGACGCACGTTGACGGCAACAACTGGGCGCTGGTGAAAAACGTTTACTCCGAGCTAATGAAAAATCCGAATCTGAGGAAGTTTGAGACGTTCATTCACGACGTCACTGATTTTGAGTTTCTTACGAAGTTCATCGACGCCAAGAAGGAGGACGCACGACTGGAGATGAATCTCCACTTGGACAATTTGGAGGACACCTTTCCGGCCTTTCCTGACGCCGATGAGGACGAAGGTGACAATGATGGTGATGCCAAGTACCTTACTTTCTCGGAATCAGTTGTTGCCTCCAAGTCGACAATTCGACTGCAACTGCTAAATGACTACAACTTGGAGAACGCCAGCGCTTTTCTCCTGCGAGTCCTGCCGCACATCGCGTTGGAGATGTTCGAGAAGATCGAGTCTGTTGAGATTTGGCGGACCCAGCAGCACACCTTGTCGCTCCTCGAGGATCTCCCTCGGCTGAAGCGAGTGACGGTGAAGACCGAGCGCTACGGAGGCTGCGGCAGTCAACTGAATGAATTGACTTTCCCGCCTTCGCTGGAGGAACTCAGCTTCACCGCAGGATTCCCTGCCATTCGAAATCTCCCCGTGGCGCTGAAGTCGCTGACTCTTCTGGACTTCGCTTGCAGTGTGAACGAGTTTGTGAATTCGTTGACGTTGCTGAAGACTCGCTGCGCTGGTCTGGAGACGCTGAGTGTCACGTGGACGTGTGAAACTTCGAAAGCACCGACGAAGAATATCGAGGAATCTCCCGGATTTGATAGTAAGATTCCGTTCGACTCTCTAAACAAGGAATTGTGAGACGGAGTGTGATGAAATGATTCTCTTGATATGAATTTGTTTTGTAGATCTGCGGTCGTTGACCTTCGAATGTGACCTCTTTAAGAAGGATGTGCGAAACGTGCGGGCTGTTCTTCAGCGTGTATTCCAAGTGGAGACTCTGCGACTGCATCACTTGGCCCTGCGGTTCTATTGGAAGGAACAAAATGGACGCAGCCTTCCTGTGGTAAGCCTGTTAAAGGACGCCATTCATATAATCCTATTTGGTATGAGTCTTGTGACCTTGAGTGACCTTCGTTTTGATTCTTGTGTTTCAGTTGGATGTCCCATTCCTTCGGGGGCTGTGTGAAGGACCAGTTGCGAGTTCCCTGTTGGTGTGCGACATTGGGGAGGAGTGTGTGACACCCGATGGACTTCCGCTGTTGGAAAGGCTGGCGTCGTTGGTGGCTGCGAACGCTAAGAGTCGAGAGGAGAGGGAAGGACGCGGACGCTGGCAGCGACAGTGGAAAGTCGTCGAGAAGCAGTCTGATTCTAGTCGGAGACTTCCATCTCCACCCTCATTAGCAGATTAGCAGCAGATTTGTGTGTGCGGTTCTTCGCATTTTATTGGAAAATAAAATTCGACCAAGTTTGTACGCTGTGTAGCAAGTATTGCGAAATCTGATTTTTATTTCTGGCTGCACAGATGTTTAGATTATTACTAGAATATAGAATTTGCCCATCGTAGAAAGATTCGGATTTTTCGGTTTCTTCTAACGAGTTTACTCCAAAGTTGGCTATTACCGTTGAGACTGGTGTGCTCCTGGAGCAGCTCCAACTTGTCCTCCAGTCTGCGCCGGAGGTTGATATCCTGGTTGCTGGTACTGAGGAGGCTGAAGAGGAACTTAGCCCGGATTGCCCCGATTTCGGACTGGACCTGTAGCAAACGAAAATTGGCGGTTTTTACTGTTTTGGAGTAATAAATGCGAGTTATTTCGGTTAGGTGATTGTCGACTGTCCTTTTTCTCATTCATAAGGTACAACGTGGACGTCCTTCAATGACGTCACCCTTTTCCAAGAAGTTTCCCAGTTCAACAGTTTTTGACTTTCTACATCGTCTCATGTTGCGGAAGGCGAGAATGTGGGAAAGTGCCAATGTGCCCCACAAACGGAGGGATTAGTTAAAGAGAGGAGCACCTCTTTGTGTTTATGTGCGCTGCAGCTGGGTCATATTTTTATTCGACAAGTCCCGACTGAGTGTCGAAAATATTGGAGCGCCGAGACTTCGATTGTCGACTTGTGACCCGTTCTACTCGAGAGGAACATTGCGCTTGTGCGAAGATGGAGGACGAAATGCCTACCAACGACGTTTTCCCGTAAGTTTATTATCAGCTGACAATGAAACCAACTTCATTAATTCGATTTTCGAATTGATGACATCATTTTGACTGACATGCTGTGTTTCTCTGTAGGTTGCTGGAGTTGCCGGCGGGTGTGGAGACGCTGCTTCTTCCCTTCGTGGCCTCTGGAATTGGCGGACTCCAGGCGCTTCTCAACCTCCGACGTGTCTGTTCGACCACCAAATCTTGGGTCGACACGCTTCTTCCGCGACAAGGAAACCCGCTGATCTCGAAAGCGCAGGTGCGAATGGATTCTCAGGTGGACACGCTTCAGCGATTCCTGAAATCAGCGCCTCCGTTCGCAGTGAGCGCTCTCTCAGTCAACATCAACGCGATTCTGGACAAGAATCTTCCGGAGGAAGCGGAGGAACTGTGGAGTAAATTCTGCAGATATTGGACACCTCGGTTGGAAACTCTGGAGCTGAGAAACGAACCGTTCGGCTACGGATTTCATGCTTTCAATTCCCGAAAAATTTTATGTCTCGTGGAATCTCCGAATCTGAAAGTTCTTCGTTTGGTCTCCTTTTGTGCTCGATGGGAAAAGGCAGCGCCCATTCCCTCGTCGCTCTATAAACTTCACGAACTGTCCATCGATTTCGGTCGCCCATACTATGAGAACGGGACAGCGGGGCGTTTCTATTCGGAGCTGATGGAAAACCCGAATCTGAGGAAGCTAGAGACTCACACTAGGAGCGTCGCTGAGCTGAGTACGAATGTCTTCAGAATCTCATTGCCGCGAAGAAGGAAGACGCGCGACTGGAGTTGAATCTTCGCTTGGACAACGCCTTCCCTGCAATCGAATGGGATGACGACGTTGAGGACGAAGATGGTTTCAAGTACCTGAAATTCGCGGAGTCAGTTGTGGCCTCCAAGTCGACAATTCGACTGACAGCGTCATTTTTTTTTCGCTTGGAGAACGTTGTCGCTTTTCTCCCACGGCATATTGCGTTGGAGATGTTTGGGAAGATTGTAGTGATTGAGACTTGGGAGCCTTCGGGAGACACCTTGTCACTCCTCGAGGATCTTCCTCGGCTGAAGCAAGTGAGGGTGGAAACTGGGCGCGACGATGTCAACTTTGAAGGGCTGACCTTCCCTCCTTCGCTTGAGGAGCTCACCTTCGCCTCGGGATTTCCTGCACGACCTGCTCTTCCAGAAGCGTTGAGGTCGTTGACTCTTGAGGACTTTGCTTGTAACGCAACTGAGTTAGTGAATTCTCTGGCCTTGTTGAAGACACAGTGCGCTGGTCTTGAAACTCTGAGGATCACTTGGAACTCTTGGAAGTGCGAAGGTTTGGAAGCACTGGCCGTGAATATCGAGGAATCTCCCGGATTTGCGAGTAAAGACACACGCCCAATGAATAATGAATGTTTGTGTATCAATCTCTAATCCTGTGGAATTTCTGTTGCAGGTCTGCGGTCGTTGACTTTGAACTGTAAGCTCTCTAAGAATGACGTGGAATCCTGCGTGGCCGTCCTGCGTGGACTTCAAGTGGAGACCCTCCAGCTGCATCACTTGGCCCTGCTTTTCAAGCGTTTCCAATGGAGAGGTCACCTTCCCGTGGTAAGCTCCATCAGACTATTTTTGTGTGTAAATCATAACAGATGACAGTGACCTTGAGTGACCTTCCTTTTCCATTTGACTTTCAAGTTGGATGCGCCATTCCTCAGGGGGCTGTGTGAAGGATCCATTGGGAATTACCTTTTGATGGTGGACATTCAGAAGGAGTGTGTGACGCGAGACGGACTTCCGCTGTTGGAAAGACTGACGTCGTTGGCGGCTGGGAACGCGAAGAGTCGAGAGGAGAGGGAAGGACGCGGACGCTGGCAGCGACAGTGGAAATTCATCGAGAAGCTGGAGTCACCGCCGGAGTCTGATTCTGACTCTGAGTGACCTCGTATGCTTTGGCAGTCGGAGACTTCCACCGTTATTTACCCTCATTAGCAGATTAGCAGCAGATTTGTGTGTGCGGTTCTTGGCATTTTATTGGAAAATAAAATTCGACCAAGTTTGTAGGCTGTGTAGCAAGTATTGCGAAATCTGATTTTTATTTCTGGTTGCATGGATGTGCAGATTATTACAAGAATATAGACTTTACCCATCCCAGGAAGATTCGGATTTTTCTGTTTCTTCTAACGAGTTTACTCCAGAGTTGGCTAGTACCGTTGAAACTGTTTTGCTCCAGTCTGCGCCTGAGGTTGATATCCTGGTGTCTGGTACTGAGGAGGCTCAAGAGGAACTTAGCCCGGATTGCCCAGATTTCGGACTAGACCTGTAGCAAACGAAAATTTGCGTTTTTACTGTTTTGGAGTAATAAATGCGAGTAATTTGGGTTGGTTGATTGTCGACTGTCCTTTTTCTCATTCGTAAGGGACAACGTGGACGTCCTTCAATCACCTCACCCTCGCCCTTTAAGTTTCACTGAGGATGTTCAGCATTTGACATCGTCTCATGTTTCCCAGAACGAGACTGTTGGAAGTTTCAACTTGCCCCCAAACGAGGGATCCACCGCGCGAACTTCTGATTCGAAATGAAGAGCACCTCTGTTTGTTTTGTTGTGACTTCATGAGATTTGTGTGTCTTAGTACTGTGTTGCATTGCAGCTGGTTCATATTTTTATTCGCCAAGTCTTGAGTGTCGAAAATATTGGAGCTGGAAGGAGAGACTTCGATTGTCGACTTGTGACCCGTTCTACTCGAGAGGAACATCGCGCTTGTGCGAGGATGGAGGACGAAATGACCGCCAACGACGTTTTCCCGTAAGTTGTCACTTGGCGATGAATCTAACTTTTTTTACTGCAATCATTCGAATTTGCGACGCAACTGTAATCGACACTTGTGGTTGTCTGTAGGTTGCTGGAACTTCCGGCGGGTGTGGAGAGGGTCCTGCTTCCCTTCGTGGCCTCCGGAACTGGCGGACTGCAGGCAATTCTCAACCTGCGGGAGGTTTGTGCGACCACCAAATCTTGGGTCGACACGCTTCCCACACGACAAGGAAAGCCGCTGTTTTCTAAGGCTCAAATTCGAATGGATACTCAAGTACGCACGCTTAAGCGATTCTTGAAATCAGCGCCTCCGTTCGCAGTGAGCGCTCTCTCAGTCAACATCCAATTGATTGAATTGATTCTCAACAAGAATCTTCCGGAGGAAGCGGAGGAACTGTGGAGTAAATTCTGCAGATATTGGACACCTCGGTTGGAAACTCTGGAGCTGAGAAACGAACCGTTCGGCTACGGATTTCCGCCGATTTCCTATTTTCAGTTCCCGAAAAATGTTATGTCTGGTGGAATCTCTGAATCTGAAGGTTTTTCGTTTGAACTCCTTTTGCGTTCCATGGAATAAGACAGCGCCCATTCCCTCGTCGCTCTACAAACTTCACGAACTCTTCATCAATTGCAGTGGCCAATACGATTACAACCGGGAAATGAAGCGTTTTTATTCGGAGCTGATGGAAAATCCGAATCTGAGGAAGCTGGAGACTCACATTTGGAGCGTCGCTGAATACGAATGTCTTCAGAACCTCATTGACGCGAAGAAGGAAGACGCGCGACTGGAGTTGAATCTCCACTTGGACGACGCCTTCCCTGAAGACGAGTGGGATGACGACGACGTTGCGGACGAAGATGGTGTCAAGTACCTTAAATTCGCGGAGTCAGTTGTGGCCTCCAAGTCGAAAATTCGACTGCAAAAGTCGAATCATTTTCGCTTGGAGAACGCTCTCAAGCTTCTCTAACGGCACATCGCGTTGGAGTTGTTTAAGAAGGTCGAAGTGGTGAACGATTGGCAACCTTCGGAAGACACCTTGTCGCTGTTGGAGAATTTTGCACGGCTGAAGAAAGTTAAGGTGGAGACAAGGCGCGTCGGTGACCCCGTTGAACTTCGCCTGGATGAATTGACTTTCTCGCCTTCGTTGGAGAAACTGGCTTTCACCAGAGGATTCCCTGCCATCAGAAATCTCCCTGTGGCGCTGAAGTCATTGACTCTTGAGCAATTGTCTTGTAACGCGACTGAGTTTGTGAGTTCTCTGACTTTGCTGAAGGAGCAGTGCGCTGCTCTGGAGATTCTGAATGTCACGTGGAAGTGCAGAAGTTCGCACGCAGCGGCTGAGGATATCGAGACATCTCCCGGATTCCCAAGTAAGATTCTGTTCAGCTCCTTAAATAAGAAAGAGTGAGCTTCGCTAATCCTGTTGAGTGTCTCTTGTCTCTTGTAGAGCTGCAGTCGTTGACCTTGAAATGTTACCTGGATGAAAAGGACGTAGAAACATGCCGGGCTGTGATTTTGCGTGGATTCCAAGTGGAGACCCTCCAGCTGCATCACTTGGCCCTGCTGTTTCATGTGAATGGACAAGAACACATTAACCGTCCCGTGGTGAGCTCTGTCGAACGATATAGCTAAATTAGTCGTATCCGATGATAGGGACTTTAAATGACCTTCGTTTCATTCTTGTCTTCCAGTTGGATGCCCCGTTCCTCATGGGGCTGTGTGAAGGACCAGTAGCTAATTCTCTCCTGATATGCGACATTGAGGAGGAGTCAGTGACGCCGGACGGACTTCCGCTGTTGGAAAGGCTGACGTCATTGGCAGTTCAGAACGCGGTAAGTCGCGAGGAAAGGGAAGGACGCGGACTGTGGCAGCGACAGTGGGAGTTTCAAATGATGTGACCTCCACGCCAACTTATGTGAAGTCGAGCCCAAAATTAATTTCCTTAAGAAATTCCCTGTAACCCGTGCAGAAATAGTAGAATTGCAGGAGTGTTAAACTTGACGTCGTCTCAGTGTGCAGAAAGGTAGAGATTTGCGATTTCAGACTTGTATTAATTCTCAATTAAATAAATTACTCATCATTCTAAAGAACATTCTGTAAGCTGCTAGTTCATTGGGATTCAAGTTAGATTTATTCAGCATGCACATTTCTTTTTTTTGAATTCAATTTGTTTCCTTTTGCAAATGCAAACACATAAGTTAAAATTCGAACAGCACCAAAGTACCAACAATATAAATCGTCTTGCACTTTCTACTTGAATTTGTAACGCAACTCATCGTGTCTTCTTCTGTTACCGTTGCACAAGACACCGTGAAGTAACTTATTTATTTGGATTCATTGCATAATTTTCCATTACAAAATCCATCCTTTTAGAAAATATCTTCTTTTTATAGCCTCCAGCATCCAGTTACTTTTTAACTCGAAAGTTTTATGAAAGTAAAATAAAATCCGATAACTTTTCGAATGACTTTTTCTTCGTCAATAACTTTACTCGTTGAGGGAATCACATTAGATTGCATTTATTCAACGTGTCTCCATTTAAGATTAAAGTGTTAGGCAACAGGTCAGCACCACCTCCACCACGTGATTTGGCGTAGTTTGGGTCCAAAGGGGGCCCAAAGGTTGCTGGAGGAGGCTGAACAGGAACGTGACCGGGATTGCGCCGATTTCGGACTGGACCTGTAGCAAACGGAAGTTGCCGGTTTTTGCTCCTTGTACTTTTGGAGTAACAAATGACAGTGACTTTGGTTGGTAGCTTGTCAACTGCCCTTTTTCTCATTCATGCCAGTTCAACAGTTTTTGACTTTCTACATCGTCTCATGTTGGGGAAAGCGAGAATGTGGGAAAGTATCAATGTGCCCCACAAACGGAGGGATTAGTTAGAGAGGAGCACCTCTTTGTGTTTATGTGTGCTGCAGCTGATTCATATTTTTATTCGCCAAGTCCCGAGTGAGTGTCGAAAATATTGAAGGTGGGCGTAGAGACTTCGATTGTCGACTTGTGACCCGTTCTACTCGAGAGGAACATCGCGCGTGTGTGAGGATGGAAGACGAAATGGCGACCAACGTCGTTTTCCCGTGAGTTATCACTTGGCAATGAATCTTACTTTATTGACTGCAATAATTCGAATTGGCGACGCTACTGTAATCGACACTTGTGGTTGTCTGTAGGTTGCTGGAGCTTCCTGCGGGTGTGGAGAGGGTCCTCCTTCCCTTCGTGGCCTCCGGAACTGGTGGACTTCAGGCGATTCTCAACCTGCGGGAGGTGTGTTCGACCACCAAATCTTGGGTCGACACGCTTGCCACGCGACAAGGAAAGCCGCTGTTTTCTAAGGCTCAAATTCGAATGGATACTGAAGTACGCACGCTTAAGCGATTCTTGAAATCAGCGCCTCCGTTCGCAGTTAGCGCTCTCTCAGTCGACATCCAAGCGATTCTCAACAAGAATCTTCCGAAGGAAGCGGAGGAACTGTGGAGTAAATTCTGCACTTTTTGGACTCCTCGTCTGGAAACTCTGGAGCTCCGAAAGGAACCGGTCACTTTCATCTATCGTATTTTCAATCACCGAAAAATTGTGTGTCTCGTGGAATCTCCGAATATGAAAGTTCTTCGTTTGAACTCCGTTTCTGTTCCATGGAATAAAGCAGCGCCCATTCCCTCGTCGCTCTACAAACTTCACGAACTCTTCATCAATTGCAGTAGCCAATACGATGACAACCGGGAAATGAAGCGTTTTTATTCGGAGCTGCAAAACAACCCGAATCTGAGGAAGCTGGAGACTCACATTTGGAGCGTCGCTGAATACGAATGTCTTCAGAACCTCATCGACGCGAAGAAGGAAGACGCGCGACTGGAGTTGAATCTCCACTTGGACGACGCCTTCCCTGAAGACGAGTGGGATGACGACGACGTTGCGGACGAAGATGGTGTCAAGTACCTGAAATTCGCTAAGTCAGTTGTGGCCTCCAAATCGAAAATTCGTCTCCAAATGTCGGATTACTCTAGCTTGGAGAACGCTGTCGCTTTTCTGCCACGTCATGTCGCGTTGGAGATGTTTGAGAAGGTCGAGTCTGTGAGCGATTGGGAGCCTTCGGAAGACACCTTGTCGCTTTTGGAGGATCTTCCTCGCCTGAAGGAATTGAGGGTGGAAACTGGGCGCGACGGTTTTAACTTTGAAGGGCTGACCTTCCCTCCTTCGCTTGAGGAGCTCAGCTTCACCAAAGGATTTCCTGGACGTCGTGCTCTTCCAGAAGCGTTGAGGTCGTTGACTCTTGAGCACTTCTGTTGTAGCGTGTCGGAGTTAGCGAATTGTCTGACGTTGCTGAAGACACAGTTGACCAATCTGGAGACTCTGAGTATCTCGTGGAAGAGTAAATTTACGGACGAACGACCCGACTGCACTGAAAACACACGTGGCTTTGCGAGTAAGATTCTTTTGCTCTCACTAAATAATTCAGATAATTGCGATTTGATATTTAGATAGTTCGATGTATTCTTCTAATGTCTCTTGTAGATCTGCGGTCGTTGACCTTCAAATGTGACCTCTACAAGAATGAGGCCATAACCGCTCGGGCTGTTCTTCTGTATGGATTCCAAGTGAAGACTCTAAAGTTGCATCACTTGGCCCTGCGTTTCCGCTGGAAAGGTCAAAAGGATCGCGGGCTTCGCGTGGTAAGCTCCTTCAAGCCAATAAGCTCGTAAACTCCTAACAGCTCGTGAGTCTTTTGACCTTGAGTGATCATTCTTAATGTCATTTGTATGTTTCAGTTGAATGTCCCATTCCTGCGGGGGCTGTGTGAAGGACCCATTGGGAATTCCCTGGTGATGGTGGACATTCAGACGGAGTGTGTGACGCCAGACGGACTTCCGCTGTTGGAAAGGCTGACGTCGTTGGCGGCTGGGAACGCGAAGAGTCGAGAGGAGAGGGAAGGACGCGGACGCTGGCAGCGACAGTGGAAAATCATCGAGAAGCTGGAGTCACCAATGAAGCTGAGAATTGGTCGTCGGTATTAGGAGATGAGATTAAAAATAAAAGGAAAATAAAAGTCGACCAAGTTTGTATTCTGTACGGATAGAATTTAGAAGACTTTTATTTGTGGTTGCACAGGCGATGAGATTGTCACTAGAATTTAGAAGTAAGCCATCGCAGGAAGATCCTTCAGAGTTGGCTAATACTGTGCGTACTGTCCTCCAATCTGCGCCTGACCTTGATATCCTGGTGTCTGGTACTGAGGAGGCTGTGCAGGAACGTAGCCGGGATTCACTTGACCTTGATATCCTTGTTGATACTGGGGAGGTGGGTTAGCAGCAGCAGCGTAGCTCGGAGCCGCTGAAGGTTGATAACCTGGAGTAGGTGGATTAGACGGATCTCTAACTGGTTGGTACGCTCCTTGCTGGAATTGAGATGCATTCTGCGGTGCTGAGGAGCCCTGTCCGATTCCCAAGCCTTCCAGCAGTGAGAAAACGGAAGCCACGGCAAACAGCAAACTAGCGATAATCCCGATAACCTGCAGTTCCAATTTAAAGTCACCCGGAGTATTTAATACTTAAGTGTTGAGTGTTAGAGGTCACTCACCCCAGCTGCAATCTTGGCCCCCGAATTCCATCGATCACTGCACTTCTGCTGGTACCTCATCCTGAT
>JAQGAC010000797.1:0-19032 GCA_034696585.1 Isotomurus maculatus
GAGGAGAGTGTGTAGTATTGAAGTAGTATCGGAGTAGTAGGAGACGTAGTAGAGTAGTGAAAGCAGCCTTGAGTTGAATGAGAATGTTGAACTCAGCAGCGGACTATTGATTTCCACTTGAGAGAGAACCCTTCTTCTTTTTCCGTGGGGTTTCGTCTGGAAGGGCCGACCCACCAAAACTACCGCACGTTCCATCCACACCCTCCTGACTTTATCTTATTGATCGCATCCCGTCGCATCCTTTCCCTCTCCCCAGCATTGCGGAAACCCCCGTCAGACTTCTCTTGTAGATGTGCATGCATTCCATGCAGTAAAAGCCTCCCCACGGCTTCTTTCACTTCTCCACTAAGACTACTAGCGTGTGGACCGGAGAAGCTGGAAACAGACAGACAGGAGGTAATAAATGCTATGAAAGAATCATGAAGTCTGGTTTCCTTCTGTTTCAACTTTCAACATTACTTTTCTCTCGCACACACAGAACATGACAATGCCAGGACACTGCAACATCTCTGACGGAGAAAGCAGAGATGCTCTTGGTGGTAAAAGTGATACAGCACACGATGAAAGCCATCTTCTCCAACACTTCATGGAATCCATGATACAGCAGTATACAAGTTTGGTCGAGGATTTATCGACGGAGCTGTATGAGTGCCAGGAGTACATCAAACGCTACGTCAATTCAGAACCATCGGAAACAAGAAGTGAAGACAAGTACGTGTCCCTAGAGGCACAACTCCATCGTAAAGATGCAATGATAGCTAATCTACAAACGCAACTGCAAATCAGTCACAAGGCATCTGCCACAAATAAGCATTTATGGCAGACGTGCATTAGTCAACTTGAAACTTTGGAGACACAAAAGTCTCAGGTGGAAGAAGAATTAAAAGCCAGGCGGCAGAAGCCTCCACAAGAAGTGAGGGGGATACCGGGGATCAATGGAAACGGATGTCAGCACGTCTCATCTCTGTCCTCTGACTTTCTCACCAAGTGGAAATTACTGCAGGCATACTCAGAGAACTTAGAAAGTCGCTTGGCCAAATCAGTTAGTGAAAAGAATTTTTATAGGAGCAAAATGTTAGATGTTCGATTTGAGTTTGAAACTGCGCTTAAGAGACAAGCTGTAGAGAAATCCAGAGAGGTTGAACATGTGAAGATTTCGTATGTTAAAGAGATCGAATATTTAAAGTCGTGTGTGGAGAAATTGAGACAACATAATAAGTCTGCTTGGGAGAAGCGACTAGGGGCTGAGAAAGAAAATTGGGAGTACGAGGAGAATAAAAGGCTGCAGTCATTAAAGATTCAGGTAGAGAATCTTATCATGGAAAATGAACTTCTACGTCAGAAACAGTTGCAGTTTGTCTCAATTGTTAGATCAATGAACATTGGAAATATTGGAATTGGAATTGATGAACGTGGAGGAAAGAACCAGCAGCACGCTGATGTCGATGTAGTGCAGGCCCAATCCCCAAGTCAGTTCATTTCCCGAGGTCCTCACAAGAAGTACAAAAGTGTACAGACAGATTTGCATGGGTCAATAATCAGTGCAGATCAGGTGCACAGGATGAAGACATCTCAACACCACCTCGAACTCGAATACAAAAGGATCCTAGTGCAATTAGATTTTACAGAAGCCTCTGCACAAAGTAAAACGATCAACTTGGAAGAGAGGATTCAGCAATTAGAGTCACTAAATGCTCATCTGCATGATCAAATTCTGGAACTCAATGAAGCTAATGTGAAACTGTTGTCTCAAAGCGGAGCATGTTCTGACCTTCCAGAAAGCCAACGAGTGCCACCGCCACAATTAATTAGTCCGCTTTTAATGGAAAAGCCTTCGTGGAGTAAACCAGATGACTTCTTAATTCAAGAGAAACATCGAGTGGACAGGTCCATGTGGAAACTCAACATGTCAGCAATGGAGGATGAGATTATGAGACATAAAACCGAGAAAGAACAGCTTATTTCAATGGTGGAAAAGCAACAAAAAATAGTGAACAAATGGAAAGCAGAGGTGAAGGGACTTGTGAGAAAAAGCATACAAGTAGTCACCGCCCAGGATCAGGATGAAACGAATAATAATGATAATAATACTTTATCTTTTCATTCTTTATTATCTTGATGTGGAAGAATGACGCTTTTGAATAAATTCTTGCGTTACAATACAACCCAAATTTCCGTAAAGTCCACAGAGGCGAAATAACGGACGCAGCATAAAATTGTAACTTCACTATCACATTCAATTTCAGTACTTTGAATTCACTTATGTGTACTATTAACTTATAAAATTTAAATTATTGTTGTGACTGAGCTCTCTTAATTTGAGTTAGATTTACAATTACATATAATTTTTAAGGTAGAACGGCGATATCAAAATCATAACAGTTGTGCGACTTAAGTAGTTTTTCGATATTTAAGTAGTGCGAATGGATATATAGAATTAATAGAACAATACTAATGACTCGATGACGCGAACAAAATGTATGGCACATTTTACGTTAGGTATCAAATGTCATTATGTCCTACGCAAGTTAATTCGTGAATCTTGCTCGAATAGCACAATCAGTCTATGACCAATGAGGTATCCTCTTCTTCCTCTTCACCGTCTTCTGCGGTTGGTGAGCTGAAAAATCTGACGTCGCCATCAGGATCAACTTGAAGTTTTGACAATGTGTTGAGCAATATTTCCTTATACGGATTGTCGTAACCCTTAAAATAATCTGTGAAAAACAATAAATAAAAATTACAAATTATCTGCTTTGCAATAAGAAGCCATAAATATTCGAGTTCCACACACTAACCTATTGACATAACGCAGTAATAAAGTGATTGAGCAACTTTCAAGCGCACATTTGGAACTTTATCGTTACTTAGATTGATTAAATCGGTAAGTATGTCTTGAGCAAACTGGGATGGCGACATGGACTCATTCTTAATCAGTTCACCTGCAAGTGCACCAAAGGCCTGGCGTCTCACCCACTGGTCACTGTGCCCTAATGTTTTCACTAGATGACGGAGAAATTCTCGGACTAGACTAGATTCGACAGATTTCCCTTTGCTGTATGAATAATTGAGTCGCTTTACTAAACTCGGAACCTGAAAATAACAGCACAGTTTTAGGTGCCTTATTCTATAAAGACTAAAGACTATAAACGCTGTCTGTAGTCTGTTGCCAGCAGCAAGGTTGTTCTCTTACCACTTTCAATGCCTGCTTACGAACTTCAGATACTCTGTCCACGATTAAGTCCATCGAGACTGGGCATAAATGTTTATGGATTTCATCCGCCTCGAACATTTCAGCAAGTTTTCCTATTTGCTCTGCGAGCTCCAATCTGAACCGCCAGTTTCTTGTGTTTTCTGTCGTCACGAATCTACTAAGTGTTTCCAAGCATTTTCTTCTCGACTCTGGCCCCAACGTCTACAATTACGTTAAGATAAGCACTTGCTAAGCTAAACTGATATCCTGAAACTTAATTGAAATATCAAGTATCACATACCATGATAAACTCCGACAAGTTTCTGAGTATCCCAATGCGAACTTCATCAACATCTTTCACTGTGGCGTTATAAAATGGAACCAAATCTCTATCAGCTAATTCAGGTCCCAGAATTTTTGCTATTTCGTGTAGCGAAGATGCTAGCGTGTATCGAATTTTCCACTGCAGAAAAAATTTTGTTCGATTGTTACTTTGTATATAATGGCAGGACATCACAAAGTTTGAGCCACTGGCTTGCTCTTGTTTCATTCAGTATATGAAAATCAAACTAACCTGCATATTGCATGCCAAAGCCTCGTAACATTCCCGAAGTAATGACCAATTCTGTGGACCCAGGGTGAGCACAACAGCAGGGAGATTGTAAACACAGAAAGAAGGCAGTTCTGTGTCCAGTGATTGATAGGGAGAGCTGGACTTACACATGGACGTGAACTGCTGCAACAGTGGCTCCGGAACAATACTTTGGTTTTGTGAAAGGAGTCCCATGGGCAAATCACTAAGAAGTCTGGGTCTGGCCGATTTCGCTATACAGCGGATACAATGACAGACATTACTTTTCCTGTTCCTACACTCTTTTCAGGACTCGTAGAACCAAAACAAGGTCTTGTTCTAACGACTTCCTTAATTGTTATTTCTCTCAAAATTACCTGCCCAACCTCCGGACGGATACTCATCTCCAAATGGATATGATGCGCTTAACTGTTCGTCGGAGTCATCATCATAGCCATTATCTCCTATTTTCATCTCCATACCGTCATCATCATCTCTTGTGGCATTGTATAAGTTCATGTAGCTCCTATGAATACCTGTGCACAGGTGAATGTATTAACTTGTAAACCTCTTTCAAACAAGACGACTAACTGAATAGGCGGGACCAAGATTCATAATGTCTATCATACGTAGTGACAAAACCAATAACCAATTCTTACCTAATAAATTTCCACTTGCAATATCAACTGTAGTGGAACTGACAGATGAATCAACAACTGCTGCTTTTTGACACTCAGGCTGATTTTGTACGATTGCAGATGAGCTGGTTGTATTAATTTCCAGCTTTGATATTGAGTTATTCTCCAAGCCCGTCTGCAATACATGAAACAATGAGACTTAAGATTCGCAAATAATTTTTACTTACATTTAAAGATAGGCCGTTGCACAGATAGCATGCTACGTTGATTTCGTAAACGTGGCAAACTACTCACCTGAGAGCATTGGTTAACGTCAACATTTACTTCACCCTTATCGTTGTTCTCGTCTCCACTGCCTCTTAAGTTTTTCAGCTCTTTTGGTACAACATTCACGCTTAATTCGGAGGCATACGTAATGTCATTCATAGGGTCGTGTACTTTTGCTCTTGCGGTAACTCGTGTGTTTCCATTCTCGTTCAAATCGATATCCAACTCGATCTCTGGAATTGGGGGACGCCAAAACTGCCACGAGTTGTACGAATTCTGCCATGAGTCGCAGGATAAGGCTGCTTCTACAACATTTGTGCTTGGGGACATTTCTTTTTCAGCGTGAATGTGTAATAGAGAGTCACTTCCGACAGAAGAAATTGAAACAGAAGGATTTGGCGACACATGTGCATTTAAGAGAGCTGCATTTGCTGTATTAATGCTTTGTTCATTTTCTTCTTCATTTTCATCAGTATCTGAGGAAGACATGGAATTTCTGGAATCATTTTCATCTGGGAGACTTGGTTCGCTGCGGTTTAAAATTTCCTTAGACTCGTACACTAATCTGCGTTTTTCTTCAAAACTAATGGAAGATTGATCATCCGGTGCTATCCTTCTCACTTCTAACTCTAATTCCTCATTTGCTTCGTCGATGTCCATTGACTCAGTTGCGGAGACGGTAACTCGCTGGCAAGACTCATTCAGAGTGGGGAAATCCGCATTGTAATCGTTCGTAATTAAGTTTTGATTACTTTGCGTTTGTGATTGGCTGTACGGGTCAGTGTCGACGCTGCTGGGGCATTGTGATATCACAGATGAATGACTTGAACTGTTATCATTGTCTTCTTTTACTGATTCTATATTGTTGTTGATGTTATCCTGCCCCAAACCGGAGTCCTGGGGAGATGAAGGAAGCCTAAAAATCGATTGCGAATGAAATTATGAAAAAATCTAATTTGTATTTACGACCCATGAACACGTTTTATATATCACTAGCTTCCTAGAGGAGTTCTCTTTGAATGAATAGTCCTACATTACTTTAATCTTTGATACATCACGTAATTTTCAACTATCTATCATCGACGAATAATATTAAAGCTGTGCAAAGTATGCTTCCTTCACCCTTCGTAAAATTGAGCAACCCACCAATCCCATGCTTGCTAGAATACTTATGCTATTTTGGCTACGACAAACAAGTCACCCGTAAGACAACATAATTATGGGACTCATAGAAAAGAAGACATGTGGCATACTAATCTTTTAAAGTTTCATATTGACGCAAAGTATGGCTGAAGGCTGATAACTTTCAAGTGTTTTCATGTCTATTTGTACCTTACACATTCTACTTCTAACTCCAGGTTATTAGAGCTCAACCAACTATTAAGTCTCGTCATGAGATGCCTGAAGTCCATTCCAGGCACCATATGACATGAGGGTCTGAAGCTGTTATTCGACTATGGCTCAACTGATAATGTATGGCCTTATGTAACTCAACACCTTGCTCGACTCACAGTCAAGAGGTACACGTGCCATGAAGTCAAAGTGTTCAAAACTCACCCTTCGATGTATTTTTTTTCTACTTCCGAGTATTGAGGGGTTGAAGGTGGACTTTCTTCAACAATGAAAGTTGTGATGTAAGATCCTAAACTTTGAAATGCTGCAACTCTCACCCATCTCGACGGATCTTGGAGCAAATCCACAAACAGCTGCGTCAAAATCCCCCTACGAGTAGCCATCCGACACACACTTGCGAAGGATGTGAAAACTTCTGCACAGCCTTTCCGAACACCCCATACCTCATCCACACATAATGACGAAAACTGTGGGATCTACAAGACACCATTAGATCGTGATATTCAGTCATTATTGGTCATTATATTTTGTATTTTTACACAAACAAATCCTACTCACCAGCATTTTTTCTGTCAGGTTAGTTCCGATCACAGCAGCAATATCTCCTATACTCAAGGCACACACTTTTCTTACTTGAAACAACGAATCATTGCAGAGAAACCGAAAGCGATCCAAGTAAAATTTGACAGTTATCTCAGTCCCAAGTAATGGTGCGAGTTTGCTCATAAACTGGAAAACAAATAGGACAGCTTTGCTCATTAATGAAGTCAGCACTCACTTAGATAGGTTAAACTAACTAGCTAGTTTGAGGCTTCTCATTTCTCAACCCCTCCATCACAGACTAATTTTCTTTTAAAATTCCCCACAATGGTTTTGTGCGGCTTAAAGTTTCCAATCACCAAAATATATCGCCACAACCATTCTTTATGACTTCAGTATGTCGTCGGCTAGCTAACTATAACCAGAGACAATTTGGAAACAACAGGAAACATAGGCCAGCAGTTGGAGAGAGGTGACAAGGAACACGAAGAGTTGAAAGTTTGCAGGGCTGAGCTCATCAAAGCTGGCTGTGATATGAACAAAACAACTGCACACCACACCCACTTTGAGAGCCTAACCAAACAAAATATTCTTCTGTTCCTGAATTCCATCAATCCTAAATTACACGCTATCACATTTCCTCTCTTCCTGTCAAACACTATCTCATTCATCCAGTACATACGACAAGAACTTTCTTCGACAGTTTGCACGAAGGGAACCCAGATGGTTGTCTTTCCGCCCTTCCTTCCTACTTCTCTTTTGGGCACTTCTAATTTTTCGATGCTCCTCCTACAAAACACATAGCTGCACTAACATAGAAGCTGCTCACTTCGCTTTCCATTGTTCATTAGAATCCTACAGAAGACTACAATTAATTTGTGTACAAGCAGGAAGATTTAAATTCGCAACTTCACACGAAGTAAAACGAAAATGTCATGTATGCAAACTCACTACAATCTACAATATTGTACTATAAATAAATATTATCTAATGCTCAGCTGCCTATAGCAAACAGAACCTTCCTGCGTAGAAGAAAAATCCTGGGGGTGTCGTATAATTTCTTGTCCGAGGTTTCTGACTGCATTTATACGGGAAACAGGAATGAAACTTAGATTTCAAGAAGAAAGGAAGGGAAAGCACAGGAGAAACATTTCCAGAGGAGCTTTACAGCTTGATCAAAGTAAGGATAGGATAAAGTTTCATGAATACGAACCCAATAATGCGGTGTACATTCTACTGCAAAATCAACATTAGTATTCCGGTGGTGTGGGCTAGTGCCCGGACCATACAGTAAGGACATCAGCGTTGATCCTAAATAATGCATCTCTCCCAAGCCATTTCAGTCCTCAGAACAGTGATGACTCCTAGCCAACCGACGTACCCACTACATCCTCTACTCTACGTCGAACACTTCTCCCATGCCATCAAAACCTTCCCTACTCCCTTTCTTATTACAAGACATGCACCAAACATCGAAATTCTTCCTTGCCGTCCATCTATGGTCCATTTTATCTCTACTGCTTTCCTCTCATCTGCAGTCAGAACTGCATCTTCCAAAGTGGACTTACCCTACTCAAAAAATCCGACACTAGACGAGAATATATTCCGAGTGCACGAAGAGGAAGATTTCTAACATTATAGCAGAAGCAGAAAACTTTCATTCTCATACTGAACAAAACTCCATAAATATGTTCAGTCATATCATCAAAAACTATAAATGACGATACTTCATACTTTCTCCTGCTCCAACAAAATTTTTCTCACAGACGAAACAAGGAAAAAAGTAGAGCAGATTATAGAATTAAAAGATCCACTACAACAAACAGCTGCAAATCGATCAATCCCTGGGGAATAAGTACAATATAAACAGCCACCCCGCACACCGGCTTTTTTGCTGTCATCAGACTAGATCCGAGATGGGTATTTTGAATCTTTTAAGTGAGCCAAATGAAAAGGAAAGTTTGCATTAACTAATGTAATCAATCAGATGATCCCATATTCCGATAAAATAAACTGATACTTCTGATGATTTTCTCAAATTAATTGGGGTGGTGAATATAACCTAAGAAATGTACAGTAAGTGAAGCCATCATAAAAAGAAGGTATTTTTCTTGTCTCGTCGGAACACCATATGCTCTTTCACTTGATTATAGCTCTCTGTCAGCATCCAAAGGAAACTATATAGTCAATAAGCTCATGTTCGACAGTTCGATTCTACTGTAGCAGTGGAGATAGGCAAAATTTACCCCAAATTCTATTTAAAAGCATGAGAGCGTTGCATCATAACCATAAGTTATACAAGAGATATATCTTGACGTCTGATCCTTGTGAGCTTTGCTCACAGTGGCTCACACACGAAGAAATTAAGATCATCCATGCACAGGAGACAAGAAAACGTATAATACCTTTCTCCTCCCCCATCATCCACAACAGTAAACTAGAAGCGTATATTTACAGGATACAACTTCAAGTAATTTAAAAGAATTCTTCGGAGAGAAATGCTAATGATGTTTATCTTTCGGTTCGGACCGGGTAATTGAGAGCAGTACGCGCCAGAATGAACACTTGCCAGAAATACCAACCAACTAAATCGGATTTAACCGAATGTGATCCACCTCTTCTCCGAATCCGCTCCCTCCAACCTCACTAACCCTTAGTAAGCTAATCATCAGCCACTTTTTGTGCATGTCCAATGTCTTGTATCTTTCTCCACGACATCGACAGCATCCTCATTATTCTACAGTACACTTCAACAGATAGAAGCACATGTGATGTCACCCTCGTCCCATCCTTTCCACCAGAAACATCTCATTATTCTGATTATTATTATTATATAATACACACGCTGTTTTTTCTGACTCATATAAAAGAATACATCTCATCCACCCCATTACTTTCCTCCCTTGTCCAGTAATTATCGTTAATTTTTATTGTCAACTACCTTAAAGAACTCAACACTGTTACTTATCTAGGTATTTCTAATTTAAAAGAAACGCACACTTAAAAGCGACAGCAGAAGTTCTTTCATGTATCATGAGGTTGACTTGATGCATCGCTCATCAAAGCTGGCTGTGATATGATACTCAATGACATAAACACAACCCCTTTGAGAGCGACAAGATCAAGGCATATACAATTGCGACGATAGTATCTTGCATCCACTGGCTTGGTGACAATCACGTCAGTGGTCCTGATATGAAATTTGAATGTCTTAAGCAAAATTTTATCCTAACAAGGATTTTTACGTTGTTACGATTGTGCTATACATACCCTGCTATTTTTATGATGTTGGGTTAACCTTTTAGCTCTGCTTTCTGTACATTGGACATTAACAATAATTAGGCTACTTTAACTCGTATAATATTACTATCATATCTTACATCCAAGGGGTCAGATGCTTCTGTTACAAGTAAGTTAATAAGACTAGCTGTTCAGTGACACGACACACAGGTGACCGGTTCTTCTTTACTACAGGGAACGTCCTTATTCGGCTTTTTTGTTGTGGGATTGCAAGTTCACGGGAGCTAGTGAGTTCATAGTTGTGAACTTTGAAGCATCTTTATCCTTTCTCAGCGACAAGATCAGAGTTTATTGGGGAGTCGAAACTCGTCAAATATGGCTGTGATATGACGGTAATTCTACACACCACAGACAATTTGACGTGCCACGCTCAACCAATAGGCTGCATCCGTAAATGTCATGTATAAGTTTGCTGGTTTAGGTATTTCTTCCACTCATCGTCTTCATACTTGAATACTTTACTCAACCACAGAGCTCATCAAAGGTGGCTGTGATATGAATGCAAGGTGAACATAAGTCACACCCACTTTGACGAATCTGGGGCGAGTTTAGATCGTCGAGTCCTCCATTTCTCTAAGTCCCATGGTCCCACATTCAGTATATTAGCAGTAGTCCAGAAGCATTAAATATTCTTTGATCTGTAAAGCAGTCGATGTTTCTGCAAAAAGCGTGAAAGACAAGGTAGTGAGATGAATTTTCAGATCGAACATCTCACTACCCATGTCTTTCAGCTCTGTACAGACCTGCCACGGAGTTTTCCAAAAGCCCGAATGTTCAGAAAACCGGAAGTTCCAGGGATACAGCAAGCATTTTTACTTCGAATTCTTTACTGACATCTTCAATATGTAGAGTCATTTTTAAGCGGAGAGAAAGTAAAATTAACTAGAGTAATAACAACATATCAGGTCATTTGACACAAACAAAGATGCCATTCAAAACACAAAACTTAAACCATCTTCACAAATTTTACAACTTCAGTATCAACTATAAACTAATGAACTTTTATACATATAGCTTGCCCAGCCCAAGTCATATATTCCTCTAGGATACATCATCGCTACAATGCTCCATATCTATCCAACACGCTAATACACACATTTGTTCTGAGACAGACAGAGACGGGACGCAGCATCATTGACCGGATCGCATAAAAATGTCATGATATGAGGGGGTTGGCGTGAAAGTGAGCATACAACTTGCAGAATGAAGAGTTTCACTGTTGTTCCTAAGTTCCTACTAGTATTTAAGACCAAAATCGTGGTACAACCTACAAAACCTACTACAACTGGTGTAGCGACACCGAGAAAAGCAACTAGCGTTCAGAAAATACTATCTCTCAGGCAATATTAGCATTCTAGAGTTGTCCCAATGGAGACACTTGGGTTCTACCCTAATGCCTATATCATCTAACGAAAACAGAGTTGCAAGTCTTGCAAGAGCTTGAAATGGAAAAAGAAATCTAACCTAACCAAAGAGCAAACCTACCCTAAAATGAGAGTTGACAATGCAACACTTTCATTCCTTGGATTCTCTCCAAACTAATACTATATCACAGCTGCTGCTAACGCATATATACATTTATTAGACGACAACATGTATATATCCATTTCTTCCCCGGATAGTGTAGATAGCGTACTGCTCTTATAATTCTGCTGATGATGATCATAATACGGACGTTGTTTCCGCTAACATATTATCTAATCTTCAGTGTTGAATTCAGTATAGACATTAAGTGAAAATAAATACAGCTCAGGAATTGAGAATTTGAAATTACTTAATGCAGCAGAGTATAACATATTTTCCTCCTAGTGAACCAATTTTCTCCTTTTGAGCACAACTCTTCTCAGTATTTTTCAAACACAACAAGACAAGACTAGCATGTCACAGAACTGTGAATTCATTTGTGGCTGTTAGAAAGCTTCATTCAAATTGTAAAGGAGGAGAATGGGAGAAAGTCTGCCATTTTATTTCAGATTCATATTCCGAAGACATCAAGAGATAATAAGCGTAAGGTGCTCAAAAAATGGGCGGCAGTTATCCTCAAATATATTGAACGGGGATTTAACCATAATCCAAAGCTCTCTTGCATCAAACATCTCACGTACTTCTTTCATAAACCCTTAGCTCCGCGACTTCTACACTAAAGCTTCTTCAACATGCGTTACATAACAATTGGACACTAGATCATCATCACTATTACCTTTCATCCTTAAAAATGAAAACACATTATTTTTATCTCGTAATGAACGTTCTGATTCCGACAATTTTTATAAAAATGTGAAACTTTAAAAATTGTCGAACGAATTTGTTTAAGCTCAACACGGTCAGCCAGATTTTTTTAGGTCTTACTCGAACGAGGATATTTTAACTATTTCATGTAAAGCTGTTGCTGTTCAGATTCTTTAAATCAAACGCCTTCACTGCTTTCATAGTCATCCATTTGTAAGCCAAAACTGTATAGTAAATATCGAAAATCGCCGACTTACCTGGGGGATTTCTTGTCGGAAGTCTTCATGGGCCCCAAGATCAGAAGCTTCTAATATCACTGGACAAACGAGCTCCTCAACTTGACTAGGTGAAATCACTCCATCCTCCATCATGGATAGAAGTCCAGTTTGTGCCGTCTTTCGAACCTGATGAAACAAACGTTATGAATTTACCTGTTACTACAACTTCTTGCATCGTTCTGAATCGCGGTTACTTAATGAAAAAAATACTCTCAAAGATAACAGCTCAACATGTCATCGTACTTTCCTTCCCCATGCCATCAAGCAAAAAATTGAAGAACACATGAAGAATGACGAATATAAAAAGAAAAAAAACTTTTTCTTTACCTGGATGAATTTATCTTTCAGTAGCCTCACTACGTGTAGAAGTATATGCTGGTGTACCACGTATCCAAGATAAGGAGCATGTTGATGGCAAAAAAAAGCTATCTGAGGTAGTTGCTCCATCAATTCTGCCCGAACAGTTTGCTCTACAACAACAAAAATCATAACACTTAATAAGTAATCGCAAATCGCAATAGTAGAGTATTTTCAGAAGATATCACAGTACAATTAAATCAAATAAAAATTAATTTTCGTTTTTGTTTTTAGAATTTAAGTCATTCATAATAGTAAAATACGTTTATTAATAGCTTTGCTTGTATGAATGAATGGTAACTGAACTACTGGACTGGAACAGCTTACTATATTATTTTTAATCAGAAACGCAAAATTACTTTTTTATTGGCATTGCAACTTATGTTGATTTTCCGTCTGCGGAATCTAAAACTCGTATTATAAGTCGTTAAAATTAAACGATCAATTATGCACAATATGATTGTTATATGATCCTGCAAGTCACACCCGTATATAATATATAAAACCGTCTTTTCTGCTAACTTCATACCAGCTCTTGAAACTACACATTCTGGTTAAGGTTTAGGATCCTGCTCAAGTAGCAAAGAGGAAAGCTGGAGAGAAAGCATAGAAGACTTACATTTTTCTGTGTAGTTCACAAAATATCCTTGTACGTTTAAGTTGTAATCCTACTCATTTTCTGGTATTTATTACGAGACAAGAGTTCACTTGTGTTTCAGTCTCAAGTCATAAAAGCAATTCATCCAGCCGTTTTTCCATCCTCCAGGAGCTTCACAAGAGATCTTAAGAGTGGTGCGCAACTGCAGCGCCGCATATCCGAATTCGGATCGATACTTGCAACGCCACGACCGAACTCTCACTCTCTAGCTTTCTTCATTCGGGAAATCAACCAACCCTTCTTCCTCTCTTCTCTGCTAACCCACCACTTCCACCGAACACTACTACTTTTACAACTATGCTTCCGAGTAAAAGTACAAGGTCTATTCATCTTGTACTCCTTTGTCCTTTTACTTTGATCAGCGTTATCAAGATTCGTATTTCTTCCTTCTTTCCATCCTACTATCATCACACCAGTCTCCACAACCTGGCTCCCACCTTTATCACCATCAATCCCACTATCTCTTCTTCCTTGACCACTTTCTTCAGCCGATACAGGCGTTGCAATACTTTGCATTTGTACACTTGTACTACGCACACATTTAACAGCTATTATCCAATGCAGATGAAATATACGAAGCACGTTCCATACAACACAGTCTATGAAAGCATCAAATTTTGCTTTTAGACAACTTCTTTGATGCCCTTTATTTTGGAGCGACTGCGTTGCGTACAACCACCACGAATGACGCACATGCACCTTTTATAGTCAGAAGTCAGGGATGATCAGTTCTTAACAGATTACACGATGTATCCTTAAAGATGAGAAAAAACTGCAGCAGATTGCAGGTGGAGTAAATATATTAGTCTACAAGGGAGCAAGCGGTCACTGCAGCTTAAAAGTACAACTTGTTCGTTTTTTTAGAAATGAAATTCAAATCAGGAGGAGTACGATGAGGAACGGAGGTATGAGGGAAGTGAACTAACATCCGGCCCAGTAGTGGTAGTAGTAATAGTAAGGAGCAAAAGTGAAGGTTTAGATGGAGGAAGAATAATATTGTGAATTAAGTAGGAATTATATGGCAGTGAAAGAGAGGGGGAAGCAACCGAAACGGTGGAGAAACTCTCCCTACAACAGCTACTCTCTCCTGAGTAATTTCGGACTAGTTTGAGATCCCGGATTCCGGTAGCATAACCTCACTCGAATACAGGCAGACATTGAGCTGTACAGCAACTCCCCACTCCATTCTTTTACTACGATTCGGTCTCAAAATCGGTTGTAGACATAACTCCACCCCCAGCCACTCACAAACCATATTCAGTCGAATGACCGAACCGAGTATAAGCCCGGGTTACCCATAACATGGATGGTATAGATTCCGAACAACCCGACCGCCGATTTCTCGGCAACTGACGCCTTTTTCCAACATTAATCCATTCTTCTCTTCTTTCTCTCCCTTCTTTTCCTTCAAATAAGTAGGCTTGAATTTGAATTTAGCTCAATGCTTCACGTCCTACCCTACCGAGAACTTAACATGTCCTCCTATAGCATACTGAGTTGAATACTCTTTCCTGGCTCATACCCTGAGACAGACATTATATCTATTCCCGATACAGTCCCCTTTTACAATCACGTTCACAATACTAGAGTATTTGTAACTTACTTGACATTTACTACAGCCCTAAGTTTACTACACTACAGTTCTTTCACTAACCCATTCGATATTGTGACTCACTCAGATGGTATGGAGTATGGAGGGTTATATTGTACGTCATACATACTTTGCTTACAAGCTTAGCTTCACCCTCGAAAGCATGTTCAACTTTTTCAATCTATCCATTGCAGTTGAAATACTAATAACAGCTCCTCCGTCGCATTATTCACTTCAGAACAAATGTACATTGCGATTTTTAAATCCGGAGCTATATAACCCACAATTTAGTGATGATCATAATACGCGCTGTCTATTTCTAATTTTGATCTTACATCTTACTTTATTTTACTACAATTAGATAGACATGTCTGTCTTAAATGCTTATTTCGAACGTAAGTGCTAAAAATAAAGTGCATTTGAAAACAGTATTATGCGGTATATATGATAAAATTGGGCTTCGCCCAGGACTACGACAATTTCCTTAACACAGTAAAAGCCAACTGCAGTTTACAACCCCATCAGCAATAAATAATGACGAAATTCAGCTTAGCCAGATGAAGCAACATCTGCTACCCGAAAGTTGTTCCCGTAAGCTACACAGACGAATATGAGGATCGCTTTTCATTTCCGGTCAGGTTGCAAACACTTCCTGTCGTGTGGCACGGCACTCGTAATCCGCTTACTCTACTAAATATTTCTCCGAGAGTAGAAGAGATAATTATGACTTACGCATCTATCAGATCAGAATACTAGTAACCACTGTAGTGGGATTTTCTAGATCTGTAGATTGGTAGACAATCAATTATGTATAATAGAAAACTGATCTCTAAGAAAAGAACAGCAGCAATCAATTCATTATCAAATTGCATTTCTGAATTATTTAATTAAACGGAAAAAGTGGAATTCGTATTTCCAATATTTGAAAGCCAACTTTCCAACCCAATCAACGTAACGTGGAGAGTATATACTGTGTGTTTTGCCTTCGCCTCCAATCTTCCGATGTTTAGGACTGGGCTAAATGGATCTCAAAAGCTTAATGCAATCAGTACGCTGTGAAATTTTTTATTGCCATCCGTCACTTTCATCCATAAACCATGTGAACTGATGTTTCGGTCTGTAAAAACACAGATACTGTCATCAGTCAATCTAAAGATTGACGTGATCTCTTGATCATTAGTTCTCCAGAGATCCAGTCCCAGAATTATCTAGTTAAGTTGAAATGCTGATGCAATGTTTAAGGCGAGAAAGAACTACTAAATAAGAGATTATATAAAGAAATCTTCATATTTATTCTTCATGTTAACTGTAACATAGCTTCCTGGTATATGCTCCACACGCGTAAGTACATTTTCCTTCGTACTCAGATGTTCTTTTAAGTCAGGATGGAAGATGAATGGGCAAAAATGGTGGAAAGATATGCTTCCTGTCGTCACAATCTGTACAGACAATGTATCGAAGAAATACCTTCAAGGAAGAGTTTCAGTAGAAAACAAAGTGACTGACACCCTTCCTAACTATATGTGTGATCAAAAGATTACAAGGAAAGTCATTAATGTTTGGCAGAAAGGGCAGAAAGTACTACCATTCCGCTAAATATGAAGAACCTGACAAGAAAAAAGAAAAAATCAGAATTTAGTTGTATGCCCTATATCGCAAGAGTACCTCAGCAGAGTTCAATATGCCCACTTATTTTGATTCGTGCTCCGTAGTGAAGTGTGTCGTATATTGTATACTTGTAATAATATTTCCCTGTAACATGGAAGGGCGACACGACTGATAGTTTTAACTTTAACTCGCCGGAAATGGACATGTGCATGTCAATCAACACCAAGCGCCAGAAGTCCCTCAATATGTAAAAAACCTATGATGATAATGATGATGACGGTACTGATTGAGCTCTAAGTATTTTCTCAGTTCTGTATCTTACCAACTATCCTCCCCTTAAACGCTCAGTTACAGGATCAGAAACAAGGCTTAAAGCTCACTTGGCTTGTTTGCTTGCGTTTATCGCACGAAAACATAAAAATTTTGTGAGTTTGATAAAAACGAATTTTAAAAGCCTCAGTCAGGCCAACCAAACCGGGCTCATCGTAATATCAAGGTAACTTGAAATATCGGATATTGGTCTCACAACCAGTGTATTCTTACCTGGGTCTTCAATTAACTTGTCAATCACCACTATTACGGTTGAAACATCTTCTTCTGTCAAACTTGTCTGTCTAAATGCTTCTAGGACGCTCCGAGCAGCTGTTTTCCTAATAAAAAGAATATGCTTTCTTAATGCTAATACACATGACCCAAAAATATTTGCGAATGCTTTTTAAGCATAAAGCCTTTTAAGGAATAAAGTTTTTTATAATTTGAAATGACAATTCATTTTGACAAGGATTGAGTACGTGGGCTGATTTAAATGATACTTCTCTGCTTATCAATACAAATCCAATAACCCCTAAATTATGATTTCCCATCAATCACTAGTCTGCGCCTGTTAAGTAACAAGAGGAAGTACAAAAATGCAAACAAGGCTTTAATAGAGAATGAGAGAGATCTAGGTCTATTTAGTATTATTATTATAATATTAGATACTTTAATACTGGTAATAATATTTCCCACAGCCCAAAACCATCTATAATCCGTAAATATACATTAATTGACTTTTTATGACTTTCGGACAAAGTGTATAGAGTACACGGTCCCGAAACTCCTGAAAGGTTATTGTCCAGAATTGAAGCGCACTTTGTTAAAAAGCGTTTAAAAATTATGTGATGAGCGAGTTGGAAATATTTTTTGATTTTGGAAGACTATGCGGGGTCAAATTCTAAAAAAAATGGCAGAAAATTCATGCTTTCTTCTAATTGTGCTCTAAATTACCTTTCTAGAAAGTCTAATTTAATGTCAGTATGCGTGCTTTTGGACATGCAACATGAAACTTGTTTCAAACTCATAATTCATAAGAAACTGTCGGACAAACCTTCGGCATTAAGTGAAAAGCTTAAATTTTTCAACGCAAGTGGAAACTGTAAGACTTGATTCTGACCCTTGGCTTTGAATTCACAATTCAGGCACGTTTGCACAGAGTTACAAATGCTATAAAACTGGAAAAACGATGTCGGTATTCTATATGAACTTCCGGAGGCACTTCATTTTTTGTAATCTAATTTTTTCTGGACGTATCTAATGAGTCTGAAAATCAAAATCTGCCATTTTTTGGGTTTTTATCCCGCATGGGCTTTCAAGAAGCAGGGTAAGTTCCAACTTGAATACCATACAATCTCTAATCGCTTTTTGATCCTAACAAACTTAATTTAATGCATTTTCATAATTTAGCTCTTATGCTAGTCCATTTCAAATAGGAAGTACAATGAGCAGACCCACCTTGTCCATACACACCGTAGCCCAATTTTATGCGATTTGAACAAGCCATGCATGAAGAATACCGACGGGTTGGTATTGTTGGAAATACAACTTACGGGATTGCAAGAGTTAACTAACCGTGATTACATAGGACTGTAAGAATTTATGATAAAATAAAAAAATACACAATTTGAGGATACCGGGCCGCCCGTACTGTTAATTACTATTAGAATAATATGTACCATCAAGATTTGTTTGAAGAGACTACACTACTTAACTTTTTTAATTTTTAGTTGTCGAGTGTAGTAGCCCCTTCTTAATCCAATCCTGAGCACCTTTAATCTATCCTCCGAGATCTGCTCTTATTTGTACAGATTAGTCTACTTTTGTCTGATTTTGCGAACTCTACGACAATAAACCGACTACGTTCTGCACCATCCGTGATCATCAGATGCAATGAGATCAAATGAGATCACGCAATTAAACATATCTCGAAACTCGACGACCAACTAAACTATCGTGCCCCGAACCTACTTCAGCCACATTCCATACTTGCCTCTAGACACTAGCCAGACATGGGGATGGGACGATGACGATGGGTTGGATAGCCATGTTGACTGTGGCATAGAGTGGCATGCATAAAAATATGTGCATCTTGCAAATCTTACTTCATTTCAAGGCGTACATTTCATACTTCATG
>JAQGAC010000798.1:0-19032 GCA_034696585.1 Isotomurus maculatus
GCCATCGACATATGTAGAGACCACACTCGCATGTCACCATGTCACTCTTCCTTTCACTCCACACACTCTCGCAGAAAACCTACAAAACTCGATTCTCCTTTCTCTGCACTCGCCTAAGTAATGAGGATCTCGCGTTGTGTTTGCATTCACAAACCTCCGTGTCACTTTCCCTTAATTCCCTCGTATGAAGACACTCTCCCTTCATTCCCCGTTGTTATTAGAGCGTAAACTCGCGTCTTCAAGTCTTCACGGGCTTCCCACTCTTTCTTGAGAATGACAGAACGGATGAGGACCGTTTAACGCCGACCGCCACACCCAAGACTCCTCCTCGCATTAAATTGGACAAACACACCCCTACTTCCCTAGTCAGAACGGTGGGATGCTTGTGTGTGTGTGTGCGTCTTCATTTCATTACCCAAGTTTGGTTTTTATTCTGCCTCTCATATTATTTTTAGAGGTTTTTTTAGAACTCGACTTGGAGGAGGCCGTTAATGTGCGGGTCTGCTTATCCGTAGGCTCATCCATTCATTCATCATGTTTCACAAGTGTAGGGCTGCTGGGTAATGGGAAGTCGGTAGGGACGGTGTGGAAGGCGAGATAAGTTTGTGGGAAATCCACAGGCGGAGTGAAAGCAAGTCTGGTGGTATTTGTATTCCCTTGTGCAGTGGTGATGCACTTGAGGAAGTCGGTTGCTACACACTCAAGTGCTTAAGGTGTTGCACACAGTCCACCTGACTTTCTCCGGGCCTCCTTCACCTATCTTCCCTGACATTACGACCAATTAAGTGGACAAACGGTATGTTAGAGTGTTTGGAGTCATTCCATTTCAGTAAATGATTCCCTTCTCGTGTACTTACTTACTCCAAGAGGCCACAAATTCACCAAAAGCCCATTTCTCCAGCTCCCATGTCTACTAAATTTGTTCGGAGCAATATTTTTTTCCCTTCCTGCACCAAACGCGGAGCAGGAACGACCGCATTTCTTAAAAACCCGGGACACCCCAAAGATCAATACCTACGCAGGCCATGCGGACCAGCACGGGCTTTCTCTCTGCTTTCTTTCTATTCTTTCTCGCCAGAAGTCCGTTAAAATTACATTCGCAGTGGGAGTGACACCAGACAGGGAATTGGCAGTTCACAATATAATGTATCAATGAGGAACAGTGTCATAATTACGTCTGTCCTCGGACTTAAACAGAGAGAGGCATGGAGTCCAACCAAACCCAAATTACTGTGAATTGAGCATGCCACTTTGGGTGTAATTATGACGACGACGACGGAATGCTCATTAAAATTAAGACATATCTTGGAATTGGATTAATCATTGAATTACCCATCACTTCTTTCTTAAGTAGGGAGAGACTCTGATTATTGTGCCACACCTCTATAGGACACATACTTACTCCTGCTGCTTAAGTATATACTTATTATCCACTCACTCACTACTCGGTACTTGAGACTTAAGCAAAAGTTTACTCTCTCTTGGCTCTCTTAATCCAAAATCCACACTTTGACTGAGCTAATTACCACCTTAGCGACAGAATAAGAGAAGTCTAATTAAGTCTCGAGCTTCTCCAAACTCACAGTCATCCATTCGTGCTAATTTGTGTCTCTTCATCATGAGGAGACAGTAAGTTATTTTACATGTCCTTTTCCTAATCGGAAGACTCAATGTGCTTGGATGAATAAGTCAATGAATTAACTCGGAGAGAGAAACGACGAGGAGGACGGAGAGACAGCCAATTTCTCCGGCAGTGCCGTCTGGCTTTTGAGATCTCTCGGTGCGATAAAGTGGAGGACCATAAGCGTCAGAGTCTGTGCATAATTCAGAGTTATGTGTCAATTTAAACCTCATTCTGCTGTACATGAACAATTATTCTTGGAGACAAACGACATGACAAATGCAGGAGAGCCCACATATCGGAGAGAGGAGCAGGCTGGCTGAAGTTGGACAGGAAGAGAGTTTATCTTTGTTGGGCCCATCAAATGGTCAGCGGAAACAACGAAGCTCTTTCTCCAAACAATAAAACAGCTTTGTTTACTGCAGCCACCACACTACATCATCATTCAAGTAAATGCTCTCGAGCTTTATGGAATGGTGGTATCGTTTGGTTACACGCAATAATTGCAAATTAGACCTTCTCTCATTCACACCCATGTTATTCATGTTTTTATCTGAGTGTGTCACGAAGGCCTCATAAAATATGCATCTGGATAAATTAATCCCTCAGAGTTGCACACATTAACCATTCATTGGCAGGGGATTGCCGAGTCCACCCACACAATCCATCCGTGCTTAATCCTTCCCTGTGTACGCACCTCACTCTCTCTCGCTCGCTCTCTCCGTCTCTCCAATCAATCACAAAGGTCAGAACGGAACCAACAAAAGTCTCGAGAGTAAATAGAATAAAAACGAACACATGCATGTCTCCAGCTTTGTATTATTAGAAGAGTCAATCTTTTCGGGAGGGATCCCCACCAAACAGGAGCTCACGACCAAATCCCTTACGCAGAATGAAAGAGAGAGAGAGAGAGAGGGTGAGGACAAATCGATAAAACCCGAATTCGGGTAGTTGCGACTTTCCCTTCGGAACAGAGAACATTTTGTGGTGGTATGGATGGTAGAGACTCATGCATGACTCACAGAGCCTCTCTCTCTTCTCTCCTTACACACACATACACACAGAGCAGAACTTCTCAAGACGAATCAAATGAATGAAACTCCTCCTTTCATTATTTAATCCTTATCATCGCCATCACTATCATCGTCGTCTTCTATCTATCAGCTTTTGATGACCCCACCACCACCACCAGCACCACCAACACTTGGTTGCTGCTCGGCTCTGACCTGCCCTGTGACCCAGTCCACCAGAAGTACAGCACACGGAATAAAGACCGATGCATTAGCGTTTAGTGGCCAGCAGATGCGGACAAAGTAAAAGGGTACGATTAGGAGAGAAAGCTGCATAATAGTCGCGCTATATGGGAGATTGGACTCTTGGAGAGTCTCTACCTTTCCCTCTCTGTATTGTGTGTGCCTATAGGGCAGAACACGTTCGTAAGTTTTTCCAAGGAACGGAAATCGATTTTTTTATTGCTCTCCCTTCTCTCTCTCTCTCTCTCCGAGCTTCCTAAGGAAGTGGAGAAGACGACTTTAGAGAAGAAGACTTTTGATTTTGCTCCTGTGCCTTCCTTTACGCGAGCAAATTTATAAAGTTTTTGCTCTCAAAAGTATGTTTGAGAGAGAAAGTTGTTTTCTCTCCTTTAAAAATGAAATAAAAAGGGACTGGAAATTTTGTGAAACGAGATTATGTATTATGTATGGAGAGCGAACTTTATGAAACTCTGAGCTCAGCCTCGTCCATTCTTCCTTGTGTGTATGAGTGAGTGAGTGGACGATGGGCAAAGGCTTTGGCTTTTGGGCTAATCCATCTTCTTCCTTGGCTCATCCTTTCATGATTTCATGCACCCTTTGCTTTAATGGGACTTCCGACTCCCTACTGATTTATATTATTGCATCCAGGAGAAACCCAGGGACTCCTCGCCCTCCAATAATGAATGACTCGCCTTCCCTAAGTACATCCGAACCAACCACCGAACCACCAGTCCTCTCATTTCCTTCCTTCGGACAAATAATAATCATAATAATGCACTTAACACATCACACCCCGCTACTCCTTCTTCCTTTCTTTACCAAACTGTGACAAATCCCACTCCGTCCTGCTACACCTCAAGCATCAAAAAACACACTCGATTTCCACCAACAATGCACTCATTCTCTTGGATAATACCCAACACAATTGTCCCACAATGCCTCCTGCTAATCTCATCCTGATCGATACCCAACTACAACTACCCACTACACTTACTCCTATGATGTTAGGCATGAGTATATTGCACAACCAAGTTCATTTAAATCGCACGCTTAGGTCCTTGTGTCAATCCACCCTTGAAATTAAAACCCAAGCTGCTCCAATGAGACTTTCCATTTCCATATCTATCTCTCCCTTCAAATAAATAGCCATTTCAACTTATCTCCTAACTACTTTAGGGAATTAAGTCACTCATTCCAAATCCATGTGTCCTCTTCCCTCGAACGTACTTTCTCTCTCCTCAGCATTTCCATTCTCTTGCAAATCCCACTTCTTTGAATTTACAACACACACACACACACACACACACACAAGCAATCTTGGCCACAACAAGAAAGACTTTCTCCGCCCAATGCAAAAGTGCTCGCTCACCACTTGCCCCTTCTTCTCCTCACGAAAAAGTAGCACGTCCTCAGTAATCTATTTATGAGTGTGACATGCATAATGTGACATGGTAATTGACATCGAGGTCCGTGTGTGAGGTGAATAGTTATCTTCCTCAATAAACCCTATGGTCCTACACATGATATATGAAAGTGGGGGTCAGTAAATGATGGGGGGTGTGTCGGTCAAGACTCCTCACCTCTCATGATGCAGCAGCAGCAGCAGCAGATGGACTGGTGTTGTTGATGATGCGACTCGTACTTTCGACTCCAGCAATCATCCTCTACTCTTCCTCATCGCCTCAGCCACAGAATCCACTTTCCCCACACGCACTTTGCACTACAACACCACCCAACAACAACAACAACTTTCAAAGTCCATTAAATATTTAGTGAGTAGGTGAGTCGTCCTTCCTTAGACGGCTTCTTTCCTCCTCAGCTCCCTGCAAAACAACAAAGGATTTCCATATTTCTGATTAGCCGAAAGTGAGCTTCTCTCAACCCAATGCAAATATTTTGACACACAAGTATTATGTGCCCCAAATACACTCACTACGGATTATTCATTAAAGCGACTCTCACAATGAAATCCGTATTGGATTATTTATTTCCAACCGTTCCTTCCCGTACACTTCTTCCACGTCTCTCCTTCGACTTAAGAGAAAGCTCCTTAATCAGATTACACGTACTATGTATGCATGAATACCCGGCCTCGCCACCAGACCTACAATATTATAACATAGCAGAACACCAAGCCTCAGTATATTCTCTCTCTAAGAACTAACCACCACTAAGAACAACATAGGTAGACTACACACACGTAAGTTTAAGGTACTTAATAAACATGTACCAACAGCCAACTAATACACTCACTCAATACAAATAATAATATCCCCTACAATTCCAATCACTCGCAAAAACACAAATTCAATTGAGAGATATGAAGCAATCTAGTTTCAACATCGATTGAAAAATGACCTGAAAAACCTTAGACAACAAAGGAGACGAGAGAAACCCCGTAAAAAACTCAATTTCATACGAAAGCAACTTAACTTTTTAGCAAATAAAAAAGTAATAAATAATTCCCCATCATTTTACTACCAACTTATATTCAAATCAATTTCCTCCACGGAGAAGACATCATCGTGGCTATCATCATACTTTCCCATATCTTTTTCCTTCTCGAAATCCCAAGGATTTCAAATTTGCATTTCTCTCTCTCTTCGATATTGAAATGGAGTCTCTCTCTCTCTTTACTTTCTACATTGTGTTAACTTCAACTGTCTGTGAGTCTGTGTATGCAGACTTGGCATTCGATCTCTCTCCTCAATATTTTCATTTCATTTTGTGTTCCACCACCATCACCAACCACTCTTCCACGAGAGCACTAAACTACACAGACATTCTACTACTTCACACACTCACTTTATATCTCTCTGTCATTGTTCATTCAAGTTCTCCGTTATTACATTAGAGCTGAAGGAGGGACTGTGTGGAGAGAGACTATTTTTGACTCCGATAGTTCCACCTGCCTCCTCCGTATGATGAGACGTCATAATGGGGAAGAAGAGCCTTAAAAAGCCTCCCCGAAAGATGGATGGAACGGAGGAAATGAAAAAAGGATAAGTAATGGGGTATCGGGAGCTTCACACACATATGAACGGACATTATTAGACCGATGGGGCTTCAGTTGTTGCAATATTGAAAGAAAGAAGAATATTTTTGAATGGCGAGAGAGAGAGAAGTGTCCCTCGATGAAATATTGTGCCTCGTCTGAATAATATTGTGGAGAGGGTGCCTGGAGTGCAGTCTAATGACAAAGTAGACAGGGGTCCCCCTTACTACTCATGTTAGTCTTTACACTTTACACTCCGACCACCGAAGAACCTTCCTTTCCTCCAATCTCAACGAATCTCTCTCTCTTTCCCTGTAGAGAGAAACTCTCCTTTTGATGAGACTCTAAGTATCGATTTCTCACTTTGCAGCCAACCAGTTCAGAGGTCAGGATGTGTGTGTGTGTGTGTGCGGAGGATGTCGTGAGAAGGCTCTCTTTGATGATCCGTTTAATTGAGCCAGGGTGATGGTTCATTGCCAGTGAAATGAGTCCGGTGTGACTTCCGTTATGGCCCATCCGAAATAATCACTTTCACCTTCTCTCTCACACTTCCTCCACACGGCAAACCTATTTTGTTTTTAACTTCTCATTATGCTAATGGCATAAAGGGACCCATTTAGCCGACCCTTTCCCTCCTCCGTCCCTCTGTCACCAATTATACCAGATCAAACACCGAATCCTCCTTCTCTCCAAGACATCCTCCGATATACACACACATCCATGCATGAATCAAGGCCACAGCATCAAGGGAACAGTCTACAGAACTTGGGTTTCTTTCTGCCTACCTCCCTCTGCCTTCCTTCCTCCACCATCATCCAAATATTATTAGAAGAGAGCCTCAGGGATCACTCGCTACATTCACCACCATCACCACCACCACCACCACCCCTGCCTGTGCCTTCCAGCTCCGGAGCAGCAGCCTCAACGATCACATCATATAAAATATACACACCGCCGTATATTTATACGGAGGAGCATATGCCCAGCAATCTGACAAAGAGCCTCCAAAAGGAAGCACCTGGCACACTCGTCGAAACCTCGAAACACTCAAACCCGCAGAGATCCTCTCTCTCCTCAATGTTTCATTTCTTACTGCACAATGAATTGATTTAATCAAAACTAATTAAAATGTATGCACTCGCGAGGGGTGTGGTTGATGAGCCTCTCTTTATTCATAAGGACTTTCCATTCCACACGCATCTATAAGAAATGTCTGCTAGCTACAGTCTACGTTGCAAGGGGACCTTCAGACCCAAATTCCAAGTGTCTAAACAAGAGACACATTCTTTACCTACGTCAGAGAGAGTCACTGAAACAACATCTTCAAGATCTACGAGCGAGATTGACAGGAGAGAGGGGGACCCTTAAAGTTTGTGGGTCTGTGTGAGAGGGCCCAGGATGAAAAGGCCTTTCTAACAGGCCCTTCAACACCTTTTATTATGGAACCCTGGTGAAGTCTCCTTCGGAAGGAGAGGCTCTCAATCATTCCGATACTCTCAGACGAAGGAGAGAAGAAACCCATCCAGTCGAAACTACGAAGCCCCACTTGAACTAATCAATCAGCCGAAAAAAGGCCAAAAATTGTGTTCTTTGATCCATCAAATCAATTCGTACATCTCTCTCTCTTCGGTAAAGCACAAAATGAGTCAGAGAGAAGGAAGAGTTGGGGTTTATTTTATTTTATACATGACGACGTGTATCCTCTGTGTGTCCCTTAGTTTTATGAGTGAACTCTCAGTTCCTCCAAACTATCATTGCATAAGGACGGAGGTAAGTTTTGGAGAGTACCCGACGTAAAACAACATTTTCTCGAAATCCCATCTCGTCTTGATTCAAGGCTGAGTCATAATAATATTTCTCTCATAATTTGTCATAAGGCCAACTCGAAGTTTGTTCATCTTCGAGAAGGTAGAAAGGATGAGGAGACTGGGAGGAACAGCAGGAGGGCAGAGGAAGGAGATCAAAAAGTGTCTAATCTCGGTTTGTCATCAAGAATGTGGAATCGGGCAATTTGCTTCCTCTTAACTAACACAAATATGGCCACAGGGAAACTTCTTCCTAAAGCAGAGGTTGTAAAATAAAAACTTGTTTTTTCTATCCGACCCTCCAATGATCTCAGCATTCTCTCCTTCCTCCGTCTCTCTGCCTACGCAGGTGATGGAACGAGTTGGATCCACTCCACTAAACTCTCACCCTGGACAACAACTCGCTGGAAGTCTGGACTCAATGGTGCTTATCAAACCTTCTTCTCCTTATCATTTCCTCTCTCATTCCTCGCCACCATCAGACCTCATCGCCAAGCCACACACACACACACACACGCAGATACACATGGTTAATTTGAAACCCTAAACCCCATTCAATAATACCCGTGAGGTAATTAGCTCTCTCCGCATACTTCCACACACTTACAACTCTTAAGGCTGGGCCAAAGAATGACTCAGATGACAAAAAGATGAGACGTTTATGCGGCACGACAGGAGCTTAGGCCAAAGTACTTCTCGTCGTCTAAGACTCTCTCCTATCTCTCTCCAGAAGAAGTAGGAGCATTTTAAAAGTGTTCCAACTTTTCGAGTGTGTGTGAAGTCCTAAGCGACAGAGCTCGTTAGTGGCTCATTAAATAATTTAAACATTTGTTCAAAATTAGCTTTTCCACGAGAAGAGATGCACGGAGAGATGCTATTTTTAGACAGTTTGGGGAGAGTGGCTTCTCTCTCTTCAGAAAAGAGGATGTGAGAGACTTATCATCAATTCAAAGAAGCCCTTGCCTCTATCTAAGCATTCTTCCCATAAGCTTTCCACACACAAATCCAGCTGTCAATAAAAAGCCAAATTATTATTCCCCTCTGACATCATCCATCCCCCAACCGCACCACATATGCAGATAATTTCGCAAATCCTTTTCAAATTACTTTTTCTTCGCTCTCCTCGACTTCACTTAAATCCTCCAGTCGATCATAACTGAAAGAGTGCAAATCTCTTCAGAAGAAGGAATCCTTTATATCATTATTATTATTCATTCATCCTATCGAGTCTGTCGTGACAAATGTTGACTCACCAACGAACCACAGACACACACAGAGGCCCAATATATTTTGTGAGACTTTGAATATGTGTTTTTCCATTGCCACGCATGTAATCTCAAGAAGCCTCAATAATCTTCTTCTTTGTCTTTCGATTCACTGAAGACCAATAAATAATTGTCAGCTTGCACTTCCTACCGCTCTCTCCTCGCAGCCTTATTTTATCTTAGACCAATATTGAAACAAGGCTATGCTATGTGTATTGAGCAAACAGTCCTTGGGAAAATCATTCTGAGCAGCTTTCCTCTTATCTCGATATATTTTATTGGAGTAGCTGTGTATTATTATTGCTCAGCAGTTCTCTTGATAAGACCAACATTTGCTTTAATGATGCACTTCAATGAATGCTGCACAAGTTGGGCCAATGTAATAAAAAGTACTTTTTAGCGATTAATTCAATTCGCTGAATATTCCGGCAATCTATACCAACTGCTTGAGATTTCTTATGCAAAAAGGAAAATTATGACTAAACTCGAGAGTTCATGAGCAACTTAAGCTTATTTCTCTGTCTAGCCTCTCTCTTTATAGTTTGGTTGTAGTGTGCGTCCCTATCGACGAGTTCTCCGGGTCGAGAGAGTCGAGAGTCACAGCTGAAAAAGCAAGCTCAGTTATGCAAAGTCGTTGAAGGAGCATTAGGTGGATTCGATGCCATAAATCAAGGAGGAATTTTTATTAATGGAGATTAAGAAGAGGCTCAGTTCTCTCAAAATTCCATTTAAGGTTCCAATATCCATTTTTGATGCGCCAATAAGCTATTATCGCATTATTGCTACTACCGGTCGATCCAAACTCATCTCTGGCTCCTTAAAAACCCGTGAATAATCGCCCAATATCAAAAATGGACGCGAACAAATTAAAAAACCAATAGCTTTGGCACAGCTACAGATCAACTTTTAATCGCCGTCTAAATTATGCGGATTATCAGACGTGTAAGTGAGCTTCTATGTCCTCTTATATACACACTCACACACAACTTTTTAGTGTGGAATGTCAGACACAAAGTCATTTGTATAAGGAGACTATATTCTATGGACTTCTGAGAGAAGCTCTCTTTTTCTAGCTGCCTCCTCATCCAACATTTTATCCATTTATTCCATCTATTTCATTACATCCTCTCTGTACTTTTCATTTAGTCTCTCCACTTGATCCCCAGAAGTGAAATTAACTTTTAACTCTGATTAAAAGCGTTTCGCGTATTTTTCTTCCCTTCTAATTAATCTCCATCATCGTCTCTTGAATTCATTTACATGTATAAAGCTCTACACAAAGGCAACGGCACACACACACACTCACGTACAACTCAGCCAATCGCTTTAATCTATTTTAATCTCCTGATGAATACAACTGCTGTGTAATTTACACAGAGTTTAGAATTAATTAATTAACCAATTATAGTCATTCAGTGAGGAGCTCCCATATCAAGCATTCTTTTGTTCTGCCAATTTAACGTTTAACAACTCTCTCATACTTTTGCGTCCCATTTGTGGCAAATAAATGATCCGTTTGGTGTACATACACACATCCTTCGTACTTACCCAAACACTTTCATGCAATTCCTCCTGCAGAAGAATGCATTTTAATTGAATTCCGTGCTCCGTCTATTTCCTCCTCCAACCCAACTCACACACACACACACGCTTAAGCCTTGTAATCTCTGTTTAAAACTCATTTTCCCTAAGACTTGATAAATCCCGTGATTTCTTTCAACTCCCCAACAACAAGAAAGACATGGAGATTTCTTTTACATATTTCAAGGTGAAAAAACTGTCTCCCATGTCTTCGTAAACTACTCTCGCTGCAGCAAGTCGTGAAACCTCATCTATCTCTCTCCTACGCGGAATGCCCGTGTGTTCTTTAAGGTCTTGTCCAAAAAAGTTGCCAAAAAGTTGTTTGAACTTTACACAAAGTAAACACAAAAAATACCGAAGTTGCCAACAACATTTACTCCGCAGCCAAACTTACTTTTACTTTATGTACTTCTACTTGATTCACCACAATTTCATAAAAATTTAACTCTCTCCGAACTAAAAGTAAGTATGAAGTAAAGTTTAAGTAAAAAGAGAGTAATTGCTCGAGAGGAGAGATGAATTGAACTAGTCTGAGCACGATCTCAGCTCAATCCTCCAAGAATTCAAAACCTCATCCTTCATTCAAGTGCTGGGAAAGACAGAGTCTTCTTCTATCGCACCTCCACACATCCCCATTAAATGATTACTTCTCCCAAGTCTCATTCAACTATTGGAGAAACTCTCAAAACCTCCGAGAGTTCCTCCATCATCGATTAAGTGATTGAGAGACATGATGGCCCCAGACTCTCTCTCTCTCTAATACAACTATAAACCACTCTCGATAAAGTGCAATAAAGCTCACCTATCTCAGCCTAACTACCGGCAATCTAAAATCTAAAGTCGAGCGATCAAATATATTTTTAACATCAAAACTCCAAAAATTCTTTTGATCTCCTTCCTCCTCTCTCCTTCCCACATGACCAAACTACCTTAAGAGAAAAAGACCAAATAAAATGCTCTTTTCTCAGAGAACACACACACGCACATTAAATGTTTACCAAGTCTACGTTAGGGTAATTGAGTTATCTGTTTCAGAAAAAAATAAAACGAGTCTTTTACTACAATTTCCCTTTTTGCGAATTCCAATTCCATCCCAAACTTTTCCTTAGGTGAGCCCGGCCTGCGAGGGACGGGAATACCAAAACGAATGAAAGGGAAAAATCAATTGAATATTTCAAGAGAGTTGGTTGTTGTTTGTATTCACTTTGTGTGTGTCTTGTGTGTGTGTATGCAACCTTTCTTCTCTCTCTATTGAGGAACGAAGTTGTTGTGGGGACAAAGGCATTATGTAATATGCATTTACTTGTTCACTCACATATTGTACCTTAAACTTTCCTCGCTCACCTACCACACTTTTTACTTAAGTGAAAAGTTTTCGCGAAAAATGTTCCCATTCATCACTCACCAGAAAGTTAGATAAAAATAAGAACACACGGAATGGGACAATCCTAATTAGTAATTCATGAGGATTCCTCCATTCATTCACGTGCTCTCCTATTTCTATTTACTCATCATCATCGTTACTTGCTTTACTACGCTACTGCCTACCGTACTCCGTACTACCTGTCGTCCCACACACTTAATAAATACCCGTGTTCCGAACACAATTACACCACTCCCATCTCCGTCCCTACACGAATCCTAATTCCACCTTATATATTATGTGCATGTATGCATTTAATAAGAACAAATCAATACAAATTTCATATCGCTCGCTACTCACACTTTACTGCCCATCCTTATTGTCTCCTCTCCAATTACCAAATTATGTGACTCACTTATCAAATTACAATAACAAAACTCAATAACTGCTCTCCCACCACCAGCACCACCACCACCACCACCTTATTTAATTCACTACTCTACCCTAATGAATCGTACTTTACGCTAATGTAATTCACATTCGATCTCTCCTCTATTTTACTACACCATGCAACATTTTCATTCATTGTCGGGCTTCCTCTTGTAAAATGATCATCGTTTTAGTTTTCATTGTGCTCTGCCATGCAACTACAAACTACACTACTTCCTGGGTTGCATTTTTCTTTCTTCCCTTTAAATTTACATACACATACTCTCTACCAAACTCTAATACACACAGGCAGGCTTAAAGTCTCTTTGAAAGCAGTTTTGAGTAGTCACACTCGACTCAGCCCTTTCCTTCCATCTCCTATTTATCTGTCATCACTCATACATTACTACAATTCTTACAAAATTTATACTCCGTATTTTTACCAAATTTCCCCATTTTTTACCCATTACAAGGCTCATGAAAAAATTCATATAAATCTTTCACATCCCTGCATTTTAAGATTTTACTTAAATCTTCTTATACTCATATTTCATGGGCTAAATGTTTTTTTATAAAATCTTACTCTCCTTAGTTGGTTCCTTCCAACATTTTTTGTTTTCTTTCGTGAACACACACACACAACTATAATATTCTCCTCAATGAAGGACTACACATACATACAAATATATACAACAGCCTGCTGGAAGATTTCTTTGACAGTCTTCCTCTTCTCTATATACACAGCAGACACTTTATAGGTACATCCACCACATGAGATACTGCTTGTCTTCAGTTGCTCCTGCTTCTTCTTCGTCCTATTGCTCCTGCTGCTGCAACTCACCACAGAGAATATTACTTTACTACAAGACGAAGGGGTTTATAAGACTTTCAGCGTACATTCACATTCTGTCTTCATCCTAAAAACCCACCCTAGCTATGCAACCAACCAACAAACAACCATCAACCCTAGGCAACTCACAGATTATTCACAATCAACTTGCTTCATCCACCTTAGTAACATTATATACATTCCCTTCCAGGAATATTTACTTCATATCTAAAACCCTCCTTAACTCACTTCCAATAAACTTCACATTTCCAAACAATCTCTTCTCCAAACTCCAAACTATTCACTAGCCTCTCGCAATACAAAAGCTTCAATAGTTAAATACAAGAAACACTCAAATTACCTTTGGAACTTGATCCAATATCTTTGTGGTACATGTGGAAGATCGAAAATGGCTTGAAGTAATTAGTAACTACTCAACTACACGTAAAACTTTCTTAGTTACGTATTTTCGTACATTTATAATTATCACACACAATAGAACAAAACTTGTTTAAAATCTCTCTCTCTCTCCCCTTTACAAACTAAACGAAACTTTGCACAAAATTCCCCGTAATCTCTCTCCACACACACTCACAATTAAATGGCAATTAAAATGGTTTCGGTAATAGTGGAAGAGTTGATGGCAGATAAGACTGAAGGGTTTCAGTAGTTTCACTTGTAAAAGTCACAGCGAGGAAGATGAAGAAGTTGTTTTCGGGATAAGTTTGAGGAGAGAGTCGAGGTGAGTTGTTTCCTCCAGACGATTCTCAGGGAGACTGAGTTGGGGTTGTGTTAGAGCTATGGCCTCCACGGACCCCACCCACTCCTCCCCTTCGCCATCCACTTTTCCCCTCCTTCAACTCACTTTCCAGCAACTCCAGTCATCTCTGGATCATGTCATGTCAAAGGCTACCCTTCTTCCAGCTCTCCCTTTCTTACATATACAATTGATAACCACATCCTCTCTCGACAATTGTCATCCAGCTATCAATCCGAATCCATTTAGTCATCATCGATGATACATTTTCAAAGAACATTTGTACAATTTAACACACACAAAAACGTCTTTCCTTCCTTTCCTTCTCTCGCTCTCATCTCCCACATGCCAAATCAAATGCTTTTTATTTTATATCCTCTCAAATGTAGAATATCTCTCTCTTGTGTTTCTCCTTCCTTCTCTCTCTCATCATCTTCCTTCACACTATCCAAATCCATTCGCTTTCGGGCCTCCTTTCTGCAATCCATCCATCCTTAAAAACTTCCAACTTCCAACAACAACCACCACTACCACAAGTTACCAATAAAAAGACTCGCATAGGCACACAAGCAGCTACTCGCTTTCAAATGCTAAAGTCTATTTGAAGGAACGTGTGTAAAAAATCCACCTTTTCTTTCATGAGCATCGCTTACACTCGCTCTTCTCTCAGCTTTGTTTTGCATTGAATGAGGTGTTTTGTACACTCAAACTCTGCATGCTTTGACACTTCCATGAATCGTGTGTGTGTGTGTGTGTGTTTGTACACTCTGCATGGTGTTTCCAATATGTTTCGCATGTGTTCTCCTGCCTACACACTATGACTCTTGTGCCTATTACTACTGCTGCTGCTTCTTGTACGGTTGTGTGTGTGCGTCTTATTATTGTGCGGTGTCATGAAATTACATCAAAAGCTGCACAAGAAGAGTAAATATTGTAAGAAGACGGGAGAGAAAAGAGTGTCACTCATTTACTCAACATTCTCACACATCAAAGGCTCCTTGACACATCAGAGTGTTCTCAGACTTTCCTTCCTTCACTCTCTCTCTCCCTACCTCCTCAGCCTTTTGACACTCGAGCACACGGAAAAGTGTAACAAATCTGCAATTAGATACGAGAGAGAGAGTATGATGGATGACAATTAATTTATGAGGCTGTCTCCTTATCCTTCATGTCATACCCATTAATAATGCGAATACATACGCCGTACCACTTCAATTATTCTTTCCAACCCACTCAAGACTCATTCCACAAGATGACAAATGAGACCGGATATGGAAGTTTACTTGGGTTCGATAAGCACTTAAGAAATCCATATTACTCTCCATCCTCTTACAAAACGGTCTTCACATCATTTATTCTACTGCACTACTTACTAAGCACACACACACACACTGTGCTGATCACAAGCAGAATATACCATACCATATAGATTACAGTGTAAAATAGTAGCCTGAAAATCCAAGGCGTAGTTTAGAACATTCTATAAACATCTTCTGGACGTTTAACATGAATACCATACAAAATAAATTGGAGATAACACACTCAAGGACAATTAAATTTAAGCCTACTGGCCGCTGCACACGATCACGCAACGTCCCACGAAGAACGTCGGATTGAGAGAGCTTTATTATAATAATGATCAATTAAAGATTGTAACATCAAATGACATTCAGTGGGAGAGTCCGGAGTGAAGGAGGAATGGGAAAGAGGGATTTGTAAAAAGGCAAATGAGGCAAAATCTCACAATTCTCTCTCCATTTATTGTCGACTGACACAATCCGGTAGGAAAAAGAATCCTCATGTCTCATCATCCTCATCGTTTCGTACACTTCCTCCCATCCAACTTCCGAACTTTCCTAAAACATATTCCTCCATGAGATTCGCCTATCCCATTCTCGGATTGCACACGTACCAACTTATTCTGTAGCAAACCTCATCACACAGTCCCAACCCGAAAGTGCAACAAGAGAAGAAAGCACACGGATAATAATAATATGGTTCTCTCTGTCCTAAACTCTGCTTTAATACAAGTCCACCACCACCAACGCAATGCTGAGCTCATGTACTTTCGTTCCACGGTTATTATACTCCACTGAACGTATAAAAAGACTCTCACAAAGAAGAATCATCGGAGAAACATATGAGAGAGTTCCTCCCTCCGTGAAATGGTCACCGTAGTCTCCATGTGCGTATATACTTCATATTGACTCCATATATTTCTTTACGTACGGCTCACAATCTCCTTAAAGATAATTCCTCCTCGTATGCCTTGGCTTTTGGTTGTCCTCATGAAGAAGAAATGCCTCCAGCACCCTGCGAAACTTCTCTCTCTCTCTCTCTCCCGTTCCTTTCTCCCGACTTTTATTCCGACTTTTAGAAACTACTTTTGTATCGGGTGGCTTGTGTGTGGAGACTTACTTTTCATGGAGTCAACTTGATTGAGGCGGACCGGGGATGAGAGAGTAATTACCTCGACTACATTCACTTTCTCTCACCCTTCTTGATGTCTCCAGAGGCAGTAATTGCTACCGGTTGCATTGATTTTTTCCATCTCCTTACCAGATCTCACTCTCTCTCCTCCAGACTTGCAAATGAATCCTGGGACTACCTCGGCTTACACACTCACACCTACTTAGATATTTATAAGGCAGAGTTCCGTTTCAACACCAAGTGATGAGATTTCCCTTCTTCTTCAAAATTATTTTTAAAACATATCTACCCACACACACACACACAATGCATCCACATCCACCTACCCATGTAAAAACATATACCTTAACAAAATAGTTGATCGTCACCTCTTCTCTCTCTCTCTTCACACAACTTACACAGCAACCTCTCTCATCTCCATCTCTCTCCTTTCTTTATTCTCCTAAAAAATGAACTCCCTTCAATGTTATGTAATCCAATCCGACTTTATGCATTCTCCGAGTAATCAAATCGGATCATTTCATACTTGAACAATTTTAATCCTCCCTTATATACATTCGCTCTCTCTCCTTCCCTCTTCCCAAATGAAATTCCCTCAGCCTCAAAAAGATAAAAATGAGTCACGTACGAGCATCGCATTATCATTCTTTCTCCCTCAAACACAACCATTTTTTAAATCCTCTCACTCTCACACACTAAGTAATGTAATCATACAAAATATTCCTTTGGATTGCTCTCTCTATTTCTCCAGATCCATTTCTAATTTCACCGTAATCAAATGAGAGAGACCCTTCGTTTTGTTCTCTTTATTACTCTCCCACTGTGGAGAAGCCCAAGTCCTTTCAAAACTAAACTTTAATCATCATCATCATCACATCACACGGTAGATAGGAGATGCGATGCAATAGGAAGATCCCAATTGTACGAGTACAAGTGCATTTCAGTCAGTGGTGTGTGTGTCATTACACGTTCAATCCCTACCAGAGGGGGTTCCACTAATGGCTTTGCCCAGAGAATTATCATCAGACACCTTTTCACTTTTACAAAACTACCACCGTCCTTACCACCACCGCATTGCCTCTAAATATATATAAGTACATACAAGTCCCAATTTATATATATACACAGACAGAGTTATTAGTGGATGAAGCAACAATGGCCTCTCAGTTTTTTATTTAAGGGATCATTTAATGAGCCTTATTGTGTTGTTCAACTCTCCACGACTGGACAATTAGCTACATACAATTCTCACCATCATCTCAGTCTCTCACTAACCACCACCATCTGGCTCAGTTTCTCCTTCAATTAAATCTTTGACTTGGATAAAATAATAATCAGTCTGATTTTAGATCGACCTTATTCCAGCATGCGATCCCAAGTATTCCCAACACAACAGCAGAATGACCTTATTTCCCGTCAGCTCCTCTTCTCGTGCCTTCCCTTGTGTTACCCAAGATAATGATGTAGAAAGACGAGTAATTGAGGGTAATTATTTCATCACAACAATGCCTCATCAAACTCCCTATTCATCGGAACGGAGTTCAGAGGGGAGAGAGAAAGCGATGACAAGCAAAATCCCAGAAACTGGACACAACCTCCAAGTCACAAGCAAACCTTTAGCATTCACAGTGTCAAGTACCAAGACCCACACTAACTTTTCCACCTAACTTGCAACACACACACACACACACACCACACGTATAGCCAGTGTGTGTGTGTCTATCGATTTGGCATTTTGACAGGTACTCTCTCACTCCTCATCCTCTTCAGTTGTTAAATCCAGTGACAAATGAAATTTTATTGTTCCTCTGCCTTGTGATTCGACTGTCGATAGTTCCACACACACACACACACTGTGTGATGATGACAAGCAGGAGAGGGAATAATCATTTCGGTCGAAATTCCCAGTCTCTCGCAGTCTCAAAGAGTTTGTGTAAAAGTCTAAAAGGAATTCTTTGGAGGAAGAACAAAAATGGGAACTGGAGTAGAAGAAGAAGAAGAAGAAGAGGAGAGAGAGATGGTGTGTGTAGAATGTAGAAGTGCAATGAATAAAATGGCTGTTGGAAGCATACAAATGTACGGATTTACATGAGACTCGAGCAAATGAATGATCACTTCTTGCTTCTGTCCAATCTTATCTAAGTACCTGCTCTCCTCGCCCAGTAAATGAATTTAGACTTAATGTAGGGAAAACTAATCGACTGAAACGACGTGTAGAGGAGAAGAGGAAGGGAGACTTTCCCCCGAAAGAATAACATTTGGCTTTCTTCTTTTAATAGGTTTCTCATATCGCACCGAAGGAGAAAGGAACCTGAGCTACTTCTTCTGGACGAAACAATCTGGACGAGATGAGATTTCTCGCTAATGTCTAATGGTATGGAATTGGATGCAGTGGATTTAATAGCTTTCCTTTCCGTAATGCATTTCGAGAAGGGATAAGCGAGAGGAGTGTGTAGTGTTCAGGTAACTGGCTCTGTGGTCAACTTTATTTACTTCTCTGTGGGGTCAACATCACTTTTTGCAGGGGACAGGGCAAAGAGGAGATAAACTTTATATAAAAATAACTTGCTCCTTACGCAAACAAACTGTACACTTGGAGAGAGAAGAAGAAATGACCGAGATGAGAGCTGTGGCCACTCTCCGGGGTGAGCTGAGACTTTTAAGCGTAGCCTCCACTCACTCCTCCGCTGGAGTAACCGCCTCC
>JAQGAC010000799.1:0-19004 GCA_034696585.1 Isotomurus maculatus
TTCGCCAACTCGATCTGATGGAAACCACTATTGGCATCCAACTTGGAGAAAAACTTTGCTCCAGCAATCTGTCCGAGAGTGTGTTCTACCACCGGCATCGGGTGTAACTCACGTTCCACATTCGCGTTCAACTTCGTCAAGTCCACACAAACTCGAATGTCTTTGTTGGGCTTCGGCGCTATGACCAACGGGGCACACCACTCCGTAGGCTCATCGACGGGCTCAATAACTCCGTCGTCAAGAAACTCTTGAAGTCTCTTCTTCAGCTTGTCCATTAGTGGCAAGGCAACACGGCGCGGAGAATGGATTGCAAATGGTTTTGCACCTTCCTTCAACTTGATCCTGTAGGGGTCCCCAATCTTTCCTAAACCACTGAACAGCTCAGGAAACTCTTTTGCAGGCTGCAGGTCTTGCTGTCCCGGACCAATCCGCACCCCCAGCTCGTGTGGTGGCCGACTCCGGTCCTCCGAACTCACTGCACCTATCTGCAACTTGACTAGCTGCAAATCTTCACAGGCCCTCAATCCAAGCAGAGGTCTTGCTAATCCTCTCACGACGAAGATCTCCTCCCTAATACGACACTCCTTGTGCCGTAACTCACAATCTATAGAACCCACTACTGAGAGGTTCTTTCCGTCGGGTCCTCCGAGTCTTCTCCGAGACTGAAGTAACTCCCGTTTCTTCCAAATCTTCCTGAACAAGGAGAGTGGAATAGCCGTCACGTCGGCTCCAGGATCCAACTTGTAGTTGATCTCCTTTCCATTTGTCTTGATATTTGCTGACCATCTCTCCTGAGGCTGGCCAGTGTTCACATATCCAACGACAGCGATGGAACCTATGAAATTCTTCATTTTCGATGGGGTACTGGAGACAAAATTCACTTGACTCTTCTCCTTGGTGTCCTTGCACATTGCCGCGACGTGATTCTCATCTCCGCATTTGGAACACTTCTTTCCCCACGCTGGACAATTTTCCTTCTTCTTAAAATCGTGTCCGCGTCCACAAAACCTGCACTTCCGGCTTCGGTTTTGATCCGGTTTCTTCTCTCGATCTGAGAATTTTCCTCCAGATTTCTTCTCTAATCTGTTTAGAACTGGAGTCTTGGACTCTCCTCTGAGATCCTTTTGCTGTCTCTTCACAGCTTCTTGCTGTCGTGACATCTTCACAGCTTTCTCCAAAGTGAGTGTCTCGTTCAGCTGCATCTTCTCAGCCAGCTGACGGTCTCGAACGCCTACGACGATTCGGTCTCGGAGCAGCTCATCTTTGAGGGCTCCATACTCACAATACTTATGTAACCGCCAAAGTTATGTAAGTTATGTAACCGCCAAAGTTATGTTTCGTGATAGATTAAGCTGTTTATGATTATATATTAATTAGTGTGTAGTTACATATTAGATAGTGTGTAGAATTTAGATATATATGGATAGTGAGTAGATACATTTATGAATTACGAATAGGATAAAGGTATAGTATGGTTATGCTATACCTCTAATCTGTAAATTGCTTATAGATAAGTTATATATAAGATGTAGAATACACATAGATATAAAATACCCTCTTTTGTATCAGAGATACATTGTATACGTGTATCTGTGAGTAGATTCGGGCATCCGAATAAAAGGATACCCGGAGAACCTGTAGCTATTATGTATATACCACGATGCCTTGGCTATGCCTAGCCATTAAGGCCTTTTTTTATAGATACCATTAAGGCCTTTTTGAAGTGTTTGCTATTAAGTCCTTTTGTATAGCGAACCCTAAAACCTAGGATATGATATATAGTTATAGTATAGCGTGTGTCACCACACCTTAATATAAAAAGGGACACCGAGCCACCTTCGGGGTCCTGTGTTCATTGTTTGGTCTGTTAGAGAAGTTCTCTTTGAATAAACTCTATTTTATTTTCCCTCAGAAATATCTGATCTCATTCTGATTCTGGCCTTAGCTCCACATAATCCGGGCCCAACGTTATATTTGGTGGCTGCGGTTCGTGGTATCAACTTACCCCTTTGTCACCTTCCGTGACTTTTTGTATATCTTTTTCATATCTTACGAGTTCTGCGTTCCATCTTACCCCCTATAAAACTTGGTGTCTTCTCCCTTAAATCAATCATCTACCTTCAACCTGGGGTCTACCTTTCTGTCATCCGCACGCGACTTCGTTCGTTTACTTCAGGTAAGTTTTTGTCTTTGAGACTTTTTACTCCTGGTAGACCTCATGAAATCACTATGTGTAATCTCCCTATTATTGGGACTATACAGTGTGCTGTTGTCCTTATTTGTATTTTACTCCTTGTATACTACATCTCGACAGTGTTAGGTCCTTTGTACGCATTCTTTTCTTCCATTTTTACTTTTCAATCCAGATTTACGTCCATTTTTGACCGCTATCTTCCTTCTTTCATCAAATTTTGAACACAGGGCCCTAGGTGTTTATTTCTTGTGTCTAGTCAGGTTTGTACTCTAACCTATCTCACTCCCTTTGCTACAAGGGAAGAATAGAAGAAACTAAGCGATCAGGGTACCCGATTTTCTAAATCTCAACAATAGAAAAACTCCGTAACGTTAAAGTATAAGTTACTGGCCAGGACTTAGGACCTTAAATTACGTGAGATATAGTAGCACTGATTTAGAAACTAAAAACAGTTTATATCGCTCGTATTCATACCTTAGAGAGGTGATCAATACGCAGTTTTAATTCTATTAGAGTGTGGCATTAGTGAATGCACCCAGCAGATAGGAATTCCGATTCTCGAAGTAATCGTAGAAGCAGCTCCTCAGAAACTTGTGACTTCCGATTAATTTATCATATTTCCCCAGTAGTTCCTATTCCACCAATACGAACTACAATGGCTCCACCCGTAAATCCACCCGTGAATCCAGTAGTAAATCCTCCCGTTAATCCAGGAGACAATCCACTTGTGAATCCACTTGGGATTCCTCCTATTCGGGTTAAATCTGTGAAAACAGCAAAAAATCCTCCCGATTACTACGGGAATGAATCAGATGAACCTGAGGATTTCATAGATTTATTTGAAAAGTTTGCCAAGGCCAATGCCTGGACCAACGACGAAAAATTATTGCAATTTGCAACTTGCCTTTGCAATTTTCTAATTCAAATGGACCTTTATCAGGTCGTAAAGGCATTTCAGAATTTAAACTCCTGAGTCTCAATCAGGGGAAAGATGAGTCGTGCATGCAATTCTTAAGTTCCATAGAAAATCTGTGTAACAAAGTTGATCCGTACATGTCAGAATCTCGTAGAGTGAGGTACGTATTGAGAGGTTTGAGGAGTGAGGTTGTCTGTAACGTAAATTCTCATGATCCTCACGATATGGAGACTTTAGTTGGTCTTCTATCTAAATATGATGAATCAGTTACTATTTGTCATCTGAAGCAACCTTCAGAAAAACAGGAGTTTGTATTTGTGAATGCTCCAGGCACATCATCCTCATTTTCATTGAACCCTCCTGTTCAATCTGAAACAAAAGCGTCCACATCACTACCACCAGACATTTCTGCTGTTCTTAAGAGGGTTGATAAACTTGAAAGAGCTGCTGCAAATAATAAACGTCGTCAGCAGGATAGGAGACAGATCCAGTTGCAAAATCAAAATATGAATGGTAGGCGACAGAATTATTCATCTCAATCATATAATAATAACAATGGTCAAGGTGCTCACCAACCACAATAACAAAATCCTCAGTCTAATCAAGCTAATCAAGTTAGGCGACGTTGCTTTCGGTGTGGATCATTTGATCATTTTATAAAAGATTGCACATCTGCTCCGGTTAATTTAAACTCTCAAGGCGGGGTGGGAGGACCCCAAGCTCCAATTCCTCAGTAGAAAGTCATCCTATGTGTTATACACTTCATAATCTTCATACGATTAGTTGTGTGTATGGTAGTATAAAAGGTAGGAATATTCCCATCATTTTAGATTCTGGTTCTTCGTTGTCACTTGTTAATATTAATACAATTCCAACTCTGGCTTGTCAAAATCAACCTTATCCTATAACCTTGAAGGGAATTTCATCTGAAACAATCGCCATAAATTTAGCAACATCCGCTTTGGTTCGATTGGGTAAATGCAGTTTTAGCTGTGAATTCGGTGCTTCTAACAATTTACCTTTTGCTTGCCTTATAGGAAATAATAATTTAAGAAAACATGCTCTTACAATAGACTTTGGAAAGAAGTGTCTCACCTTGCCTCAAGGGGAGGAGATACCTTTTATCAACTCCAAGCCTCCTATTGTAGAGTCTGAACTGAGCATGATTACCTTGAGTCCACTCGTACCTCGAATAGCATTTCGTGTAGCTTCGTCGGTGATGATGCATCCCGATTCTATCTTTCAACTCCCACTTTTAGTAGAAGGAGACATTCAAGAGGGGCAGGCTTACATGTTCCTTCCTAACTATTCACTTTTGACAAAGTGTTCTTTATTAATACAAGAACTCCTTACTGATGGAAAGTCTTGGTGGATGTTAATATACAATCCTACTACAACAGTCCAGCCTTTACATGAAAATTATACAATCGGTCAATTCTTTCGTATAACAACTTTAATTGACACATGTAATCTAGAACAGGAACAGGAGACACTGATAATTAGTGAAGAACAAGCAGAAATTGACATCAATTCTGAATTACTCGAATGCGATCGCAATGAATTAAAACTAATTCTAATACAATACACTGATTTATTCCATTCACCAGGTGAAGTATTAAAACCATCTCAAATAACGATGGATCCAATTCAGTTAAGACCTGGTCAAGAACCAATCAAGCTCACAGCTTATCGCACCAGTGAATATGAAAGGCTAGAACTGAATAGACATATTAATGAGTTGTTATTTCACGGGGTGATTAAACCATCCGACTCACCATATGCATTTCCAGTAATTATTGTGAAGGACGGACATAAAGGAGGAGGACAAAAATCCTCTCGATTCTGTGTAGATCTGCGGGCTCTTAACCAAATAATAATTCCAACGAGTTTCCCCTTGCCCCATATTGACATGCTCTTCGACCAACTAAGAGATGCAACATACTATAGTCTTATGGACGCAGCAAAAGGTTATTGGCAATTTAAATTATGCCCTGAAGATCAAATTCTCTGTAGTTTTATTACAGAATTAGGGCAGTATTCATATACAAGAATGCCTTTTGGTTTAAATATAGCTCCATCCCGGTATCAAAAAGTAATGAATACCTTATTACAACCATACCTCATGAAGTTCGTGGTCGTCTATATTGATGATATATTAGTATATTCAAAAACAATTGAAGATCATTTATTACATTTGAGATTAGTCTTTGATAAATTAATGTCAGTTGACATCAATCTTAGCAGTAATAAATGTAGTTTTGCCATGACTGAGATTCAATTGTTAGGACACATTGTTTCCAAGCAAGGGTTAAAACCTAATCCTGAGAAAGTTACAGCAGTGAAAGAAATCTTAATTCCGGATACTATTACAAAACTTCAAAGGTTTTTGGGCCTTGTCAATTTTTATAGGAGGTATATTGAGAAATATGCCGAAAAAGCTACTCCTTTATATGATTTGTTGAAAAAGGATTCCCTACTTGAATGGCAGGACGAACACACTAAAGCATTCAATGCTTTAAAGGATTCCCTTTCATCTTCTCCTGTACTATCGCACTTTCATCCTTCCCTTCCTATCATAATCTACACTGATGCTTCTTTCAACTGTCTAGGATGCATTTTATCACAAATGCACGGGGATACTGAAAAGGTAGTAGCTTATGCTTCAAAGAAATTGACAAAATCTGAAATAAGATATAGTACTACGGAAAAAGAACTAGCTGCTATAGTTTATGCAGTACATCATTGGAGATGCTACACATATGGCGTACCATTTAAAATAATCACCGACCATCAGCCAATTACAGCATTTAAGTTTTCAAAGAATATTAATGTCAATCGCCGTATTGCTCGGTGGATGGATGAGTCTCTCGGAGTTTCAATTCACAATCCACTATAAAGCAGGAAAGGATAACTTAAATAGTGATGCTTTATCGAGACTCCCAAATCCATTTATGGACGAGACTTTAGTTGATGAGATGAGTGACTTCCCTACATTTTATCTACACTCAATATTCACTACAGTAGATGAATCCTATTTGCCCATTCAAACAAACATAATTCAGGAATTACAACGAAAAGATAGAAGTTGTAAGCACATAAGGGAATTAATTGAGCAAGAGGATAATGCTACCATTGCAAGTTTCACAGATCTAAATGGAATATTGTACAACATTAGTCAGGGGTATCCCCGACTGGTTATCCCTCATTGTATGAGAACGGATGTTCTACGACAATACCACGATCACGAACTCAGTGGTCATAAAGGTTTTTCATCCACCCTTCAGAGAATTAGCACCAAATTCTTTTGGAACAAAATGAAACAGTTTATCTATAGATACATCCGAAGTTGTTCTGTATGTCAACACACAAAGATACCAATACGAATGCCAGTAGGACACCTGCAATCTTTACCTTTAGATAAAAATCCCTTTAGTTTCATTGCCTTAGATTTCTGTGGGCCTTTCCATGAAACTTCTACGGGCAATAAATATTGCTTGGTAACGATCTGTCTGTTTTCTAAATTTGCTATTCTGAAATCAACACCAGATCAGTCTGCATTAACCACAGCAAAGTGCTTAGTAGATATTTTTACTAATTATGGATTTCCCTCTTCCATACTCACAGACAGAGGAACTGGATTTATGAGTGAGACGTTGCGAATTTTATTACGGGAATTAAAAATTAAAAAACTTAATACATCGGCTTATAATCCAATGTGTAATGGCAATTGTGAACGTCAAATGAGTACAATTAAGCAAATACTCAAGTCATATCTAGACGTGAAAGACCATGATAAATGGGAAACTTATCTACCATTTATTCAATTTGCAATTAATTCCTCATATCATGACACAACAAAAGTGACGGCTTTTGAGATCGTCTATGGCCGTAGGCCTCGAATTCCTTTTGATCATTCATTAAATATAAGCAACTCAGTAGGGCATCAATCAAGCACTACTGTGTTACAAGAGCTCCGAAAATTAATTTCTGAAAGAATAAAACAACAACGATTACGAAATAAAGATAGATATAATCGAACTAGAGAAGAAGTAGAGTATGAAATCGGAGATTTAGTATTATTGTACAACCCCGCAACACCAGTGGGTGCTACAAAGAAGTTGTGTAGATTATATACAGGACCGTATATAATTCAGAGAAAACCAAGTAGAGTCACGTATGAGATAATGCACCTAGAAACTTCAGTAAAATCTATCGTTAATGTCAAACGATTAAAGATTTATAATGTTAGATACGAATCTTCATCTTCCTCGGAAGATGATGAACTTGACAGTTCAGAGTGGTTAAAGCGATTTAAATCGCTAACTAAGTTTAATAAAGATGAAGTGTACTACTCTCATTTATTTGAGAGTTGGAAGTTCGAACTTCTGCCGACTCGCAGAGTAAACCCCAAGGATGGACCAACTGTCATTAATTTTCCACACCTTCTGAAGGTTACCATTCATCCACAAGTAGATTGGAAGGTACTTTTTAGAGGGTTGGAAAATACGACTTGCATTGCTGTCGTTAACGACTCTTTGTTTTTACAAATTATTAACAGTAGCAATGCTTTGCATAAGATATTATGGGTGACTGACAGTAACAACTCTGGTAGTGAAGAAGATTCACTCAAGTTAGATCCATTACCTTTAGACGATTCGGAAGTATATGTACGAATGACAAATCTACAGAAAAATGCTGTCTCAATTATGGGAAACTGCGAGTTGGATGTAGATTCAATCATTAAACATCCAACGGTGTGTTTTATTTTAGATATCTTTCAGTGTAAATCATTTTTAGGAAGATTTAAGGCTATTGTTAAAGATATAAAACATAAGAAGGCGATTTCCATATTAGAGGAGTTTCATTTTGTACCCCCTCTATATTTCAATGATGTTCAAATTGAAAGTTTAATGTTAAGTCTGGCTACTATTAACCACATTAAGTTATACGATGAATGGCTTCCCCTTAAAAAATTACTGAAACAGGTACTTCGAGATTCTGATGGGATATCCTTTACCCCTACCCATTTACGAGAGGTTATAACAATCCTTAACGCTTTTTGTGACACTGAACCTATGAATACTGATTCTATGAATGATGAAATAATTGAAGAATATATTTCTCCACAGTCGTACACGGACCACAAGTCAAGCCTTGGTAGGGCGTTAATACCTGAGACGATACAAGAGGAGATTCCACCAGTGGTGAATGACGTTCCTGCTCATCTGCCAGACCCTCCTCTTCCTGATCCTGTTCGTCCCAGTACTTATAATCTTAGCACCTCCTCTGATATTCCTCAACCTTCTGCGGGTTATACTACACGATTTGGTCGTGTTGTAAGACCACCCAAGTATGTATCTAATAGATATTAGACTCAGGCTTTTTGTCCCGTTGCTCTTCTTATTCTTTCCTACTTCGGTAATCAGTACAGACTCTTGTGATCATAATGAAACGAAAATCTTTTCGGGCGCAATTGTGGATACAATTAAAAACAAATTCATTTACACTAACAAAGCTTTGTTAGTGTATGAAGTTCCCCTATTGCCATACTTTTATAAACCAACTCTTGCTACCATGGATACTTGCACCTATAGGGAGAACGACGGAAACTATATACTGGATTGCCGAATGCATCAATATTTGAGGAATGTATTAAACTTAGAGTTTAAAATGTCTAAAGATCTATATAGGGTAGTGAGCACGTTTGGATACTCATCTGCGCATAACCCTTTGAATTTTCCTCGTGAAATTCTTTTCCGATCGTTCATACCAGGATTTAATGCCTTTGACGATTTTGATTGGCCTTCATCACGCAAAAAGCGAGATATATTTTTTGACGCATCAATGAATGTGCCAGCTCATCATATTGATACTAATCTCATTTATTATTCCAAGGTGGAAACTAAATTATTTGCCGCATCCTATCAAGATTCCCTACTGAAAGATTTGAAAAATATGGTTTACCCTCATATGATTAATGAATCAATGTTTTTACATATTACAAATAGATTATCAAGGTATCCAGAAGAAATGAACCTCACATTTACAGCAATGGTTAATTATATTACACACCTCTTAAATTTTCGCTTGGAATCTTTCTATTCAAAACATGACGAAAGCATGCACCCACCAACATTGTCTCAGATATTATCATTTCACACTGCTGTTAGAAGCTACATTCGTATGATGGATTCATATGTTCATCAGTTTTATCACCTCCAATCGGATTGTATTGCTCAAAGATTTCCTCTTAATTTTCTATCACTAACAGCATTGACAGAGGATCTTGAAATACTTCAAGCAAGAATCAAACTTGCCAATCCTCCCTTTGACCTTGCGATTCCTATTACACACGAGATGGTCTATCTAAATAATCCTATTGTATCATGTGTTCGCGATTATGAATCACGTACTGTTCGCGTAGTGGTGAGTGTTCCCATCAAACCTACTGAATACCATTTTAATTTAGTAAAGATTACTCCCCTTCCATTTAAGTACGAAGACAATACATATATATTATCTAACATAGCCCAACATGCAATCAGTGGAGTCCGTAAGACACGTTCTCATCCTCACCACCTTGAAGAGTACTTTCCTGAAAAATTTGTCTATGAATTAACTCCGACCGATATGATTGACTGTTCGAGTGAGTTGTGTTTTATTCCCAACTTACACATACTCACCTATTCCCAACAACAATGTCTATATCATATAGTACATGGAGGTTTTAAACACGAGTTTGTCGCGTGTAATATTCATGCTGTACACTCTCAGAATCAGATTATTACGATTTTGAGTCGAAACCAAATAGCAGTTACAAATCCTCACCCTAATCTTTTGTTAGAATGTCAAGGTTACGCATCCTATGTACAACCACCAGCATACAATGGTCTTTTGTTATTTAATTTACGGTGCTTGTGCCGTATTATGCTTTCCCAGGGTATGAATAGTACCACCCTAGGCCAAGGCATTCTTTACTTGCCAGACCACCCTTGTCAGGAGTTTGCTACCGACAATTATATTTATGCACTTTCTCCTATAATGGTTGAAACTACTGCAGATTTTATATCTTCCACACGGAATTTTGAAAGTCTCCCTTCCGTTTCGTTCGACCCTTCATTAGACCTGTCTCATAAACTCCATTTTAATGATTCTGGTCCACGGCTAGAAATGACTTCGTATCTAGGATTTTATGACTCTCTTCTTTCAGGATTGAATCGCATGAATACACTGCCACTTACTATCTGCTTTTTCCTCTTTATTCTCGTTATTTGGAATTACTATCTCTCATATCAACTTTTCCATATTATTGCACTTTCTCATCCGGTTGCAGCTAACGGACGTGCAATTGCACCAACCCCAACTGTCACATGCACATTCCCACCGTATTTGAAGATATTCATAAATTTAATTCTTCTGCTGGTTCTGGGTTATGTTGTGTGTCAAATAATTCAACATTTAGTACGTCCGGTTCGACGTATTCATCGCCAAGTTCATTTGCGATCGTGTGGGACAATAACGTATGTACCCTCTTCTTCGGATCCCCTTTCTTCTTCCTTTCCTGGGCCATCCCGCAGTTTAGATGCTTTACTAGAAGGAACGGAATTACGCACTTCTTCTCTACAATGGAGAGGAATAAATGAAGTGAATAGCCAGACAGTGAGGAAACCCTCCAGCTTTCCTGAACCTCTTTCCACTTTCTCTCATTTCCCAGGATTAGAGATGCTTCGTATGCCATCCCTCAATCATTCGGATGAATAACGGCATTCAGATACCAATATATTTCTCTGCTTTCTCGCTTTTGTGAAGCATTAATTAGTATTTAGAAAATATTGAAAGCGTGTGTGTATTATAAGTACTAACCTACGTTTATTATATTTATAGGTAGATGTAATGCCGATGCAGAATGCAGATCCAACCTCTCACCTTAGTAGACTTTAAGAATTGCTACTTAACTGCTTATAAACCAACTAAGTACGATAGTATAACTGATGCAACTTGGGAGGTAGGACATAGGATTTACGCCGCCCATATTGTAGACATTAAATCTTTCTTAGAATATATTGTAGAGATAGTTTCTCGATTTAACTTCTGCAATTTGCCAGTCCACCCCACATTGGAGGACGAATCATTAAAAGAACGACGGATTTCTGCTTGTGTAGAGAAGGTTGTGCAGAGCAACTATAAATTTTTATGCACAGGAGATATATTCTATGATACACTGTTTTATTCTATCAACCACAGACTAGAGTGTACTATTAGAACAATCTCTGCTGATTATAAACGCTGTGTGTATAATTTTTACCGATATTTTGTTATTTATCCTCTTGAGATAAATAAGTGTATTAAACCCACTATAAAAACAATACGGTTGTCCAACCCTAAATTAACAGTGCAAGACACCTTAACCATTCTATTAGAGAAGAAATTAGACGACACTTTTATAGTTTTTCTAACCTATGAATATAGTTTATTTAATGACTTGTCAAAATTAGCATCATTTGGAGATACTCAGTTTATTTTATTTCTTTTAAAACATGCGAAGTTTGGATCTTACAGTTCCCTTATGAAACTGTATGTAGAATTTCCAAGACTTTATGAATTAACAGGTCGTCCACGAGAAGAACCAAATATATTTCCCACTCTTCAATTTTTCCGAAACAAACTGCGTGAGAAGCAGGAACCTTCAAGTTTCCAGTTAGATTTCCTTACTAAAAAGCAATTTCAGAAATTGTTGACCGCAGAAAATATTGAATGAGTCCCTATCTTTCCTCCACGTATCCCTTCGGAAATATCTCCCCTCCATCCGATCTTCCCCCATGTTCATACTTTCTCAACTTGCAGTATAATATAGAAGAATTTATATTTACATTTTATCCTATAGCGGAGAAACTGTATGAGTCAAATATTACAGGTCTTTATATCGATATTGAAAATTTGGATTTCTTTGTTTATATTGCCAGTGTCGGACATTCTTTTGTAGAAAGTGGTGTATTTTATAAACACCCAGAAAGGATTGTACATTTTTGTGCTGAATTTTATGGATGCTTAGTTGTTGTCATTTGTACGGATAACCTCACTAACGCATTCTTTGATAAAAAGCAGGAGATTCTCTTAGCAAAGCTTTTTAATATTTAAAATGAGCATTAATTTAAAGCCTGCATGGCTATTTATGTCAGCTGAACGGCACGCAGAATATAAGACCATAAGTCGTGGAGTTACTGCATTCTTGTTTGATAATTTCGATTCACGAAATTCCACAAATTGCCGACAGTTTTATCATAACGATAAACTTTTCTTAACATTTTATGCTAAAGGCAAAAATTGGATAATTGCTGCATTGGGTTTACCACACCATCATTACAGACTTTCTAATTGTAAGTATATTGATTACTATAGTACTGTCCATTTTGCCAAAATCGAAGGGGGCGCAAATTATTTGGCCTTTGCAACTTTAGATTTGAGAATTGACCTTGCATATTGGCATGCTTGCATGGCTGAACTTGTAGAACTATTATTAATTCCAAACTGTATAACTATAACTTGATAAGTAATAGTATCTCCCTTTTGAAAAAAAGAAATGTCTGATTCCTTTAATGACACGTTGTGCAGACTAGAAGCAGAGATGCTCTCTAGCTATCGCACAGATACAGAATGGAGAACTCATGCTCACAATTTCTTGTGTTATGTATGCAAGAAAGAGGAGTACGAGACTTTGTTAGCTCGGTGGACAGTGCATGATACCCTCATTCGTTTTCCCTATCAAGCTCCTGAATGGTCTAAAAATATTCAGATGTATCAATTCCAAACGAATTGCAACCTTTTTGTGTCTCGATTAACACCCAAATATTTTAGGGAAGCTTTTCACCCTCCCTATCAGACAAGAAGGTTTATTATCTCCCTTCATCCCTTGCAGACAGTGTTAGAAAAATACCTACCTGACATCGATTTAGATGTAGGTAGACGCTTGGGAAAAAATCTGTTCGTAGTCGATGATTCGGAGGTTCGTAATAATACGATCATCTTATTCAGTGCCTACGACACAGATCAGTTTCTCTTTCATAATTTTCATCAACAGCTTAAAATTTTGTATGATGAATGTAGTGGTAGTTTAAATTCTATAACATTCTTTGTGAGTACCACTTATGACTCAACGTCAATTATGCTTCATACAGCTTTTTTCCTGTTTATGAAAAGATACTTGCCCAAGAGATACAATTTACCCCACCTCATTAAGAAATTTCAAAAGGAAGCTATCCATTATACAATGGACGCTTTGAGTTTGAAGTTTCTTTTAGAGATTATTCGACAAATGCTTCTGGAGCCGATTTAAGTCTTTTAACCTTTAATGTTAGAGATATACGTAATTTAAGATGCTGAATTGGTAATAAAAATCCGTTGATAATAATTAATATAGAAATTAATTAATGACCGATCTACATGTTAAGATATATATAATACACTAAGACAGAAAAAGCCATTAATTCTATGACAATAATAAAATAATAATGTTGTGTAGAATTTAATTAAGACAAATAGTGTAAAAGTGTGGCGTGCATAGCCTATGTACTGATGAAGTAAAATTATAATTATACAAGTAATGTTAGTTCTTTAAACTTCTAACTTAAGCAGTAATTAAGTTGTATATGAACATTTCTCATAATATGTTAGTAGAAGTGACTCAATTGAAATGAGTACATAAATCATCCCCTCCCTGAACAAATCCCAGATGAAGATAAGTGTATAAGTGATGATGAGTGTATGAGTCGATGAATAGTTCATCTCCTTGGGGATCCAAACTACTTCACCCGTCGGGAACAAAAAAGACAATTCAAGTGTGCCTATACCTCCAACCACAAACATTTAGTGTCAAGTGTCGTATTAGTGCCACTTAATAAATTATGAAATCTAATCGCCTTCCAATTCCCAGTGCATCCGGATCACCCTCTTGGACTTCAATACCGACTCACTCCAACCCCAACCCCTCTCAGCTTGTCAACTACTTATCAACCCATTCATCATTCCCCTTCACCCCTCTTCAACCCTCCGTCGAACACCCTTGATGATTGCATAGTGGTGTTTCCTCACCCTATTCCCTTTAAACCGTATTTGTGTACTTATTAGATTGAGTCCTAGATAATAGAAAAAGTCATGTACCAATAAAACCAAACAAAAAAATATGTGTGTGTAATAGATATAATGCTTTGATTCCTAACTTATGTTGCGAGGGAATTTTTTCAATTTTTACTTGTCTTTTCGAGTGGAGAGGAATGTTACGTTCGTAACCAAGAAGTATGATAGATTAAGCTGTTTATGATTATATATTAATTAGTGTGTAGTTACATATTAGATAGTGTGTAGAATTTAGATATATATGGATAGTGAGTAGATACATTTATGAATTACGAATAGGATAAAGGTATAGTATGGTTATGCTATACCTCTAATCTGTAAATTGCTTATAGATAAGTTATATATAAGATGTAGAATACACATAGATATAAAATACCCTCTTTTGTATCAGAGATACATTGTATACGTGTATCTGTGAGTAGATTCGGGCATCCGAATAAAAGGATACCCGGAGAACCTGTAGCTATTATGTATATACCACGATGCCTTGGCTATGCCTAGCCATTAAGGCCTTTTTTTATAGATACCATTAAGGCCTTTTTGAAGTGTTTGCTATTAAGTCCTTTTGTATAGCGAACCCTAAAACCTAGGATATGATATATAGTTATAGTATAGCGTGTGTCACCACACCTTAATATAAAAAGGGACACCGAGCCACCTTCGGGGTCCTGTGTTCATTGTTTGGTCTGTTAGAGAAGTTCTCTTTGAATAAACTCTATTTTATTTTCCCTCAGAAATATCTGATCTCATTCTGATTCTGGCCTTAGCTCCACATAATCCGGGCCCAACGTTATAGTTTCTAAAGTACGTGAGAAGATTAATTATTAAATTTGATGATGAATCAGTACTACGGGGATGATTACAAAACGATCTGCAAGAAGATGAATTTGTCGATTGTAAAGATAGCTAGTGGGGTGGGGTGAGTGGCCTTAAAATATGAACAGGTACTCATTCAAGGATGACACTTAATACCTGCGGGTCTTTGGGTGAAAGGCTTTTGCAGTTTTGGTCGCGTTGTTCGGCTTTTGTGCGCCTTGTGGACTCGCAGTGAAGGTCCACAAGAAGGAGCCTCAGAATGCGGAGACTGCGGTGGGAGGAAATGTGGAGCAGCCTGGAGGAGGAGCGACTGGAGCCCCGCAGTATCAAATGTACGTCGCTGCTCCGCCTGAATACCAGGCTCAGTATGGAGGAGGCTATGTATATGCTACGCAACAACCACAAATGGTTCCAAGTCAGAATCCCGCAGGGGCGTATCCTCCTCCCCAGGGTGGAGTTCCGCAGTACGCTCCTCCACAAGGAGGACAACAACAGTATTAAACAAAAGTCCTTCCTCCTGTGGTACGTAAGTGTCAGTGGTGTCTGAAATTTCCTACTGTTTCAAAAGTTTTAAATGTCGCCTAAAATACTCTAGTTAATCTTCTATGTTGTCTGTTCCACCCAGCTGGACCGTTCTGCGCTCAACAGGTTGGTTGAGGGAGACGTAGGCAAATCTCTTGTACATGTGGAGATCGGTGAATCCTTCGTTACTGAGGATGCGCTTCCCCTGACGAAGACGCTGAAATCGATGGCCGAAGAAAATAAAGAGAAGCGTCGAACATATTTGGGACACAACAGTTTCTGTCGTTGGCTGAGTTTAGAAACAGGAGGACTATAAGCTGAATTAAAACGTGAATCTTTGTTCTCGTCTACGCAGTGTTGTTGACAATTGGTGTAATACAGCGTATGTAGTTTGACCAATAACTAAAAGTCACTAAAACTTTGTGGAGTCAGGAAATTCACCGCAGAACGTTTTTCTCCTCAAGAAGACAAAGTTTGGCGTCAGTTTGCGGGGTTTTGGTGGAGACGGCTGGAAAGTCTGGAAGTCGATTACGTCGACAACCTCCTCCGCCCAAAGGACAGCCGTGTGAATCTCCTCCTGTTGCTCTCCGCGCATTCTCTCCGCCGTTTTTGCTGCGACATACTCGCAGTCGTGGGAAAACAGGATCCCTTCGGACTTCCAGGAGGACTCTTCTCCGTCGAACAACTCTCGATTAAAAAACTCATACTTCCTCCCGTTTGGGCATCGCAGTTCTTCGAGTCCCTCGCCAAAGTCCCCAGACTCCAGTCATTCAAATTGGAACTGTGGGACTTGGAGTACATCGAAGAGATAACAAACTTCCTCCTCCTCACCAAAGAGAAACGCAACTTGGAACTTGCCTGCACGGAAAGCATCTTTACGGGCTCAGTGAACTTGTGGGGGAAGACATGGCGAAAGATTTCTTCAGAACTGTCGAGAGTATCGATGAAATCGAACGGACTGACCTCAGCAACGGCTTTCTTCTTCTGTTTCCCAACTTACAGGGAGTGTCAATCAGGAATACTTTTGCGAGTGAGGCAGAAAACAACGAAATTGCGTTTCCTTTGGGTCTAAAGAGGCTCTGGGTGGAGTTTGTTCCGAAAAATCTCCCGCCTGCTTTGACTTTCCTGGGGGTGATTAAATGTAAATCCTCTGTCGCTGAACTGTTGGATTCTTTGGCTGCTCTAGACAAACGCTGTCCTCTTCTCAAAAGCCTCTTTCTGAATTGGAGTGGCGACTACAATTTCCAAGTTTCCTGCGCCTGTTGCATTGAAGGGACGATTACCAATCACCAGGATTTTCAATCTACATCTCCTTTTCGAAGTAACCTTCTTTAAATTTTAATTTAGGACTGAAATGTGATTCTGATTATCCTGGAGGCGCGCAACTTCAAAATGTGTCGTTTCTTTATTGCAGACCTGAAGTGGTTGCATTTCTGGGTTGATTCGTCCGCTTCAGTCTCCAAAAAACCGCTACCTGCAACCTTGGCCTTCCCTGCGCAACAGCCGGACGGTCGTGTCTCTACAAAAGTTAATGGAGCTGCGTGAATGCTTCTGAATGGACTCAAATTGCCTCAACTCTCGTTGCGTAGTTTGAAATTATGCTTCCTCACGACGCTTCCTCCACTCGTACGTTTGCGTCCACGCGTTCAGAAGTAGTCTGGTCTTAGTCAAGAATTGGACTCCATTAATCTTCTGTTTTGTCTGTTCCAGCTGGACCGCAGCGCCCTAATCAGTTTGATTCAGGGAGACATTGGGAAATCCCTGGTGGATGTGAAAATCGATGGAGTAGTGGCTGAGGATGCTCTTCCGCTGAAGACAGCGTTGGAAGTGGTGGCCGAAGAAAATGCAAAGAAGCGGAGGAATCTCGTGGGCAAAACAACTCACAATCAGTAACCTACTGCAATTAGGCGTGTTGCTGGATTCTTCCTTTGTACCCATAAGAAAGAGCGTTAAAGTTGATTAAAGCAGTTCATTTAGCTTGACGAATAAATTGTAATCACTTGAGTGACATACAAACTGAATTCCACTATATCCCTTTTTTTACTTGGCTAAGCTACGCATGTGCAGATATGCAGATTCACAGTGAGACTGCATTTTGAAGATACACAGGAAGTTTTTATGTAACAACGGGAGAGACGGAACAAGGCGGTTTTGATCAGGGACATGGTGACAGTTTTTATTCTTGCGTAAATTTGTTCAGATAAAGTAGATTAATTAATGCATTCAACTGTCGTTGCTCCGATTAGAGGCGCTACATGCTTCCTCCCGTGGTACGTAAGCGTCAGTGCTGTCTGAAATTTCCTACTGTTTCAAAAGTTTTAAATGTCGCCTTAAATACTCCATTTAATCTTCTATGTTGTCTGTTCCACACACCTGGACCGTTCTGCACTCAACAGGTTGGTTGAGGGAGACGTAGGCAAATCTCTTGTACATGTGTCAATCGGTAAATCCTTCGTTGCTGAGGATGCGCTTCCCCTGACGAAGACGCTGGAATCGATGGCCGAAGAAAATAAAGAGAAGCGTCGAACATATTTGGGACACAAAAGTTTCTTTCGTGGGCAGAGATCAGAAACTGGAAGACTCGACTGTAAGCTGAATTAAAACGTGAATCTTTGTTCTCGTGCCTACGCAGTATGGTTGACAATTGGTGTAATATTACGTGTTTGTAGTTTGATCAATAAACTTAAACACACACACAAACATGAATGTCGTGTTAGTTGGTTTGAGTTTCAGCTTCAGAATGCTCATTCGTCTCCGCCTAAGAATGGCGTAGTCACCGTTGAACCCCCTTGAGACCCAAACTAATCGCGTGTTGCAGGTGGTCCGTAGACGTCTTCGAATCCCATATTTTGAACCAGTCTTAGACTCAAAATCTTGGCTTATTTCCGCATATGCGTTAATGCAGTAATGCAAATCAAAGAAAAATTCGACAATCTACACCTTGAAATATCCCCCCTTTATTTCAAACAGTCAAAAGAAGAAAGTATTGTTGGTTTACGGGCCCAATTTTCGACTGGCACAATAATAACTGCCCTCAGCTGCGGCGAAGGCTCAGGTGACGACTACTCGATTTCCCACTGTCGCTGCCACCGGCCGCATCCTTCCCTCTCCCTTCGACTTTTTGCATTCGCAGCCGCCAGCGACGTCAGCCTTTTCAACAGCGGAAGTCCACCTGGCGTCACAGATTCCTCTTGAATGTCGCTCATCACCAGGGATTTCCGAATCGGCCCTTCACACAGCGCCCGCAGGAATGGGGCAGTCAACTTGAAAACAAGAATGAAAACAAACGTCACTTAAGGTCACGAGACTCATAAACCGCTACGATCATGTTAACTAAATCGTTTGACTTACCGCGGGAAGGCTGCGGCCCCGCTGTCCTATCCAGTGAAAACGCAGGGCCAAGTGATGCAGCTGGAGCGTCTC
>JAQGAC010000800.1:0-18959 GCA_034696585.1 Isotomurus maculatus
ATGACTTTATCGTCTAAAATGTCGCACCAATCTATATTTAATCTATCTGCTCTAAAGTATATATATCGACATTATCCCGAAGACAAATCCATTTACGAAGTTTCCATGCGCCTTGGTGGTGACCTCCTCTTTGACACAGTTGGAATGGGAAGATAGTGTGGCTGGTGTGTATCTCATCAGTGGAATGTGATTGCACTCCAAAATGTTCCTCCTGGGGCGAGGAACAAGCTTCTTTTGATCTGTCCCGTTGGTTGGTCCACGAGTCCGTGCAATTACTTTCTCCTCTAGGCTCTTTTAAGTTAGCTCTGATTTGATCTACTTTTAATTCCGGTTAGGCCAGGTGAATAGTATTTTTAAGCTCGCCAACGTAGCAATTGACTAGTAGTGAACAGCGTTGTCGAGATTTGGCTCGTGTTTACTTAAAACGGTCTTCATCAAGGGTAATTATAAGTAATGTAACGCAAGCCTGTAGCTAGATAACCAGCATAACAATAAGAAGGTTTGTTTATTGGAGTCGTTAATTTGCAAATATTCAGAAAATGGGATTCAGATGATCCTCCAGAATTCTTGTATTGACGAGTGAGTCAACGCAGACGAGTCAAAACAGACGGATTTTATGTGAGTTATTCACAGATTGGTTTCCCCATACCCAATTTTGTTGATGGTTACCAAAATCTTTAGGATTCTACCAACAAACTTAATTACGTGGGCTTTCTAAATCTACTCTGTTTCAATTCCTTCTGCATTCAACGTAGGAAAGTAAAAGTAAAGTTTAATTTTATCACGACAAATCTACTTAGGCTAATAATAAATCAGAGTGAATACGGATGTTAAATGTTACTACAAACCGTCGATTGAGGCAAAAAAGGGTTTTCTTGTAAAGTGGAGACGTGAGTGAAGAAAACAACATTGTTATTCACCCGAAACTCAAAGGTGCACCCAAGGAACATGGAATACAACTGGTTTACAATGAAATGTTTTTGTAAAACTTTTTGCAAGAGATTTTTATGATCGGAGGTAAATGGGATATAGCAAAAATGGAATGGAGAAAAGAGCTTTGGTGGATGAAATGTGAATTCGTATTTGAATACATAAAGGTTTCTTTTGTACAAATCGGGTGAGAATAATGGGCTCTTAGAGTAACCAATTGTAATGGGAATTTAGTGATAAGGAAGAGAATGGAAGGCTTAAGAAGGATTAAAGGAAAAGAATGCTTGTGGTTCATATGCTTTCTTCGTCCTATACCTTCCGCTTCGTTGGTCGTGGAATAATTAACAACATAGTTTCTCGATAGGAGAGACGAATTTCACGGCAGCTGAATTATTTTGCGAAAAGCTATTTTAAATTGTGAGATGGAGAATTGGGCAAAGGAGAAGAGAGATGGTGAGATGAAGAGTCTCATAAAATGTCGTTTGTGACAGAGTGAATAGAATATGAAATGGGTTATATGCGATGGAATTGGGTGGCGCACAATGCAACTTTCTTCCTATATACTTCCACACACGAGAGTTATACTCGTCTCAGCCTTCAACTACATTTCGGAAACTTTGCCAAAATCTTCTTGGACTGAAGTTGTAGTAAACGTTGTAGTAACAGTAGTAGTAGTAGTAATAGTAGTAGTATCAATATAACCTAAAGGAGAGAGAATAGCCAGGGAGAAATCACCATGAAGTCTATCCTTTACAAACCTACAGTTTCAAATAAGAGACACACAAATACTTACTCATACTCAGTTAAACAATAATGTGAGCTTGATGAACGAACTGGCTCACATTACGAAGCGAGACATACTTTTTAACTGTACACAAAGTAATCTCGCCTATTTATCAATAACAACATTATCGCAGAGATGCTAAACTTGCTCCTTGGTAGTTAGCAGGGAAGAAATGTTCCCACTGCTTGCAGACAACGAGAACCACGTCTATATCTATACAACACAACCATTTATATCGGTATACGAAAGATCATCCGTTTTTTACTCCTCAGACATCACCAGTGTTGTTCTAAATTAGACTAGCTTAACTAAAATAACTTGTTTCTTCCGTCATTTCAAAAGTAAACACAGGGAGAGAGTGTGATAAAATAAGAATCTAGTTTTTTTCTCTCTACATCTCTTTAACAAGTATATCATGTGTACTAAAACACTAGATATAGTGCTAAGCAATGCATTGACGGAGGTAAACTATTCTCATCTTCATCGACTTTAGTTATCGAATGTAAACAAGTGAATTTAATCTCTTGTGCCTTTTCCACGGACTATTGATTACTTGGAAGGATAAAAATGATGGGAAAAAATTCAAGTGGTGAATTGCATGGATGCATGTGTCTGAGATGGAGGAATTTATGTATATTTTGACTCTCTCTCTCGTCTCTCTCTCTTTTGTTCTTTTAGAAGTTGTGTGTGTGAGTGAAATTCTATTTTTCATGTGCGCATTTAGAGTGTCAGTTTTATTATAAAGAGATGGGAGATGGGATGATGATGGGTGTAATATGGTTCGGTTGACATTCAACTATTTTGGTGATGATGATGCAAAACTGGGAAGATAAAGTTCGCCGGCATCATCATTTTTCAAGATTATTATTTTACTGTGTGAGTCTTTGGAGGAGGAGAGTCAGCTGCTCAGATTCCAGTGAAGAAGGTCCCGGAAGGTACTTTCTTCACCGTCTTGTGGGAAGTTTTGGCTTCATACTTGGCTATTATTATTACTCTGGTGGTGTGAAGTGGGGAGTTTGTGTGTTTGTGTGTGCTTAACGAGAGAGGCTGTGGGAAGATTAGGTGGATGACGGGTGTTTTACAGGAAGAAGGTGAATATGTGAGGAAAAGTGTCAATGCTTCTTTTGCCCAGTGAACAGGGAAAGATGATTAGGAATCCTCACTACCATTGGTACTTGGGTACTTGGGTAGTTTTGGAAGCAAAAGTGGTGGTGGTAGGCGGTGGTGTAGCTTTCTCATGAAGATTTATGGGTTGCAATGATCCATCTGATATATAATTCAAAGTTGGTCGAGTAACGACCTTTCCCTCAAGCTGTTTTAGGCCCATTTGGAGGTTCGGAACTTGGAAGTCTATCTCGGTTGTGGATTGCTGGAGGAGTTCATTGAAAAAGTGTTTTCTCTGGACTTTCTCTAACTCTATAATGTGTGTAACGCGTGTGTTGTGTGTGTAATGGGATGTTGGGGATGAAGGAAGAATTACGAGGAAGGGAAAGTAGGTGGAGATGCAGGAAAAGGGGTCATCTTCATGTAAACGCAACCAAGATGAAATCTAATGATGCTACGCTACTCCACGTAACTCAGTCGTATGTAAAGAAAGTCTTTTATTGGGTAAAAGTGATGATACTGGAAACTGGGAGCTCACAAACAACGAGAATATTCATCTGAGGAAATGTTTCTTTCTTCACAGAGGATGAATGGGAAAAGGAAGGCCATTGGGAATCGAAACACATCCTGGCTTCCATAGAAATCAATGTAATAAACGAAGTATGTAATGCAATAAAGTTAATCCGAGTCGAACAATAGAGAAGGAGGAGAGAGCGACTTTCCACGCAGATGAGTCCTTTTATAGAGACTCTCGGTTTGCCGTTATTGCCCTTAGACAGATAGAATGTTTCCTGGCTACGCATCCCAAGTCTGAGAGTGTAACGTTATGTCGAGATGAGGTTGACAATGTCTGTGTGACCACTTGCAAAGGGTGTAGGGACGAGTGGTCTCATCCACAGAACAGATGAGAAGGGAGTTTGTGTCTATTCTTTGCATAATTGTAAGTGTGTGAGAAGAATGGGATGTTATAATGTGCGGTGGTGGTGGTGAGTCACATTTCCCCAGAATTATAATATGGGGCTTTCTCTTGAGAGCTTTTACGACTTCTCGAGATTATGATTCTCAATGAGAAATGTGTCTTTTGTGATAAGAAGATAATAGTGTGAGGAGAAGGAGAGAGCGAGTGCTTTGTATTAAATCTGTCTTGAGCCAGGGTATATTATGTTATATACTCTTTATTGTGTGAGACAAGTTGGTTGATATGTTGAAGGTTGGAAGAACTGCCTTGTTGGAAGTTTGCTGGATATTTGGCATAGTATGCAAGTAAGGCGGATGATGGACGGAAGGAGGGAGTTCCGTAAGAACCAATATTGAATGTGCCTAAGGACGGATTAGAGTAGGAACATGAAAACTGGGGAAATGTGAGTGAGAGTGTCTTTTGAAATGAAATATTCAAGATCATCAGGAGGAGTTTCAGTGAGAGAGAGAGTTAGGAGAACGCTGGTCGTGTGGCTTATTGGTTCACACGCTGAATATGAATCATTATGACACGTGTGCTTTTACAGGAATGTGAAGTTGTTGGACAAGAAGAGCGAAAGGTGGAAGGTGGGAATACATCCGCGAAGAGGTATAAACTTTTTACGCGATTCTGATCATAATCTGCTCACAACTACACTTCTACAGAATCTCTTTTGATCCCGAACATAAGTCAAATGGGGAAATGTGTATCGTGTAATGTTTGACATTCGGGTTGGTTCTCTTTCGTTTTGTTTTCTCCTTTCATCATAAATCTGGAGGAATAGGAGTAACCTACGCTATTTCTTCGCTGCTTTTACTCTCCCTGGTTAAACACACGAAGAAGCTTCGTCTCTTCACGCAGTCAGTTCGCCTAGGAATGGAGATAGGAGAGATACAACACGGCAGAATATTATTGGGGATCATCATCGTTCCTCCACACAAGACACATTTGTTTTCTGTTATAAATATTTTCCTGTAGGTTATTCTTCTTCTTTTGTCAGAGTAATCGAAGGACTTGTTGTTTCGCGTGTTCTTTTGTGCGTTGGTAATGAAGTGACAAGGAAATGGGTTGAAAGGCATGTGTGGGAATTGCACCAAGAAGGTTTATAGCTCCCTAAAAAGCTGTGTGCGTGTGTGAGTCCTCGACAATACACTTAGAAAAATAGTTTATTTCTCCTAGCTGTCGTTTAACTTTAAAATCTCATTAGTGAAGGAGTCCATGTTTGGGTAATGAGTAGCAGAGGAGGAGTGTGTAATGGGATCCGAAGCCAAATACCGTCTCAACCAAATGACTTTCACATTTCATGAGAATCTTTTCATGTTCATCAAAGCATGGCCTTGTTTATGGAGCTTTGAAGGTAGAAAGGAGCAGGAAGAATGGGAGGAAGAGATTCATCGTTTTAATGAACAAGGGAAAGAGACTTATTTTTCGTATTGGGGAGGTGTGCCTGAGAGGGAGACTCATTTGATTTGTTGGTGAAAGAAGAACGTGCCTGTCCTAGTCACTTTGTTATTCGAGTGAACGGGTGATTATTTGAATAGGCTCCTATAATGTTGGAACACATGTTCGAGATGTAATGCGTAATGAAGAGGAACTCTTACCTGTTTGCCTGCTGCTCGATTATAGAAATCCTCATCAGCGTGGAGATTGGGCGGACGGCTTCCTTTCCGATTTCTCGAGACAACAGACTCATGATGAGCTGGCTGACGAATTTGCTGCGATTGGGCGAATGGATGGTTGGAATGTGACAAAGAATGTGACGAGGAATGTCCTCCGTAAAAGTGTGAGACTGATTGGGAACCTCCACTTTGAACTCCAGACGCTTCTGGGTCACGCTTTCCAGCGAAGATTAAGTGAGTTCTGTATCCCCGATGGTCACCATCACCGTCCTTCTCTGTAACACCAGGGACACTTGACTCACCCGTCTTGGTCTTCCATTTACTGAACATCATACTCATCTTGCCCTCAAGTGACTTTTGAGTCCAAAGGACTCAACAATTCTCTTTGCAATTTAAAACTACCACCGGAGTGATTATTGGAGATACGAGAATTCTGGTCAGGTTGTCTGAACGAGTGTAACTCACTCGTGAGCCACCATCACTTGGAGTAAAGCTCACAATTAAAGAGAAATGAACCTTGTTTGCGTATTAATCACCAGCACCATCACCTCAGAGAGAACTGAATTCACTTCACAGGCAATTTGGTTAGAATTGTCTCGTGCAGGAGGAGATCGAGAGAGAGAGACGCCGAGGATGAGATGGCAGGAATGAAAACACAATGTCTTGACTCTCTGGAGAGACTTGTGTAGTTGCGAGAGAGACGAAATTGAAAGAGACAACCACTCGTCTTTCTCTCATTGAAGATGGGGGGGATTGGACGGAAGTGGTTACATTAACTTATGGTTAATGAACCACTAGAGAGATGAATTTGTTATACAGTTTTTAAGCCCTCGAGGCACATCATCTTCCAAGCTGAGTAGGACTGAGAGAAAGAAATGGGCCTGCATTTGCAATACAATTGGAATAGAAGTCTTGTTTGAGAGAACAATTATTCGCCTTAAGACGACGCCTCAGAGGAACAACCTTCTTCATTGAGTGGAGAAGAAAGCATGCGAATAATAAAAATGTGAACTAATGGTGCACTCGCTGGCCTTGTTTGTAATCGGTAGCGTTGTAGTTTTGTGTGCCATGCCACTAGTTTAGAGTCAGAGTTTAGAGTTACGAAGGAGTTTCGAATGAAAGAGGTTCGTTTTATTATGTCACCCTCCAAAGAATCAGATCAGACTGAATGGTAGGTTTGCATGGTCCATGAAGAAAGTGTGTAGCAGGAGGAGGATGAGAAGATGGGAGTCATATTATTCCACTGTCGTATGGAGATCATGTAGGATGATGCCATCATCGAAACAGTGGTAGACCAACCACTACCACTACTAACACAGAAGTTGCATTGGCCAAGAAATAAAAGAAGGAACGGTTCCAAGATTTCTATACAGAAATAGTCCACACACGGAGATACTATCGAGTGATAACCGTTGGGGGAAATGTAGTCAGCTTCAGTCAGCAGTAAAAGTTGACTTGGCGTGTGCAATTCGCAACCTCTCTCTCATCTCGGATGTCGTGTAGTAGTTGTGTGTTGGTGTGTACAGACTTACACACAGCAATAGAATTAAATACACTTTAATGATATGTTGAAATACAACGCTCATTGAATGCTAATATGAATAGATTGGTAGTTTGGTTCTGTGTTTATTCCTACAAGAATTACACGTCGTTTAAAACACTTCAATCTTTTATGGTAACGACTCTTACTGCAGTTTTCATTACTCTCTTGTTTCGTGCTTGGTTAATTGGGCAACAGTTTAATTGGGAGAGTGGCACACTCAGTCAGTCTGGTTGGCCAAGGTGAGTTTCCTATTATTAATGCTGTATGCTCCGAATATTTAAGTGTATCTTCACAGAGTTCCTGACTTGCAAAGTAGACAGAGTCACAAAAACTGCTCCACGAACAACGGAGCAAGCACACTCTCACACTTACACTCCAATGTATAGTTAGTTCCATGTGTTTGGAACTGCAGAAAGGTATTTCGAAAACGTACTCTGCTCTAGTGCGCTTTGTCGTGAATAATTAATGAGACGGAAGAATCAAAGGAATTCAAAAGAGAACTCGCTTGAGTTTCAGGTGAAAGGAGGTGAAAGAGATCCTTCTAATAATCAGGATGAAGTAATTTCGATCTTTGCTTTCATGTCAGGACGCACAACGGTGCATTACACAAATTATGCAATGAATTTTTTGAGTTTTAAATTAAACGACGTCTGAAGGGAGTATACAATATATTATGGAGACTTGCAGAGGTTCTCTTATTTCAATGAATGCCCACAGCTCAGAAAGGTATTGAGAGAAGGAGTGAGTCTGACACACAGTTAACAATGTGACTAGTCGTTTTTGAGAAATGTTTTCATGGGAAATGTTAGCACAAGAGGGAACTTTTAGGTTTTATCTGTGGACAATAGGAGCTTATAGATTCTAGACTGAATTAGACATGTGATAGTGAAGGTGTGTAGCAGAATGGTAGTTACTACAACCTTGAGTATATACATTGTGATTTCCCGAGGAAATCGATGAAACGAGGGGTTTCCTTTTATGAAATCTTAACCTTTATTAATATAAAGGTTCGTATAAAGTAGGCTGTGCATATTTCGGTGACATTGGATGTTCAATAGACTAAATGTGAGTTTGAAATGTGAGAACGTTGTGTGTCTAGTAGAAACAGATACTTTCCACGGAGTGAAAGGAATGAAAGGAAACGAAAGGTTCAATGGGGTGGGCCGGAGAGTATTATAGACCATTAATAAAAGAATTGCCTATATAAAGTAATTTATATCAAATGAAAAATCTAAATTCAGCTGCACTTTGTGTGTGTAGCATGACAGCGCATTTAAATATTTAACGGCTTTTTTGTACGCTTTCAACTATACGGCTGTATTTATGTTATTATGTTATTACTGAAAAGGTGGTCAATCATTTTTGTTTTTTGTGGGCACCGCTAATTTCCCTTCACTTTAAGCTTTCATTAAAATTGCAAACATTTTTTGTGCAAAATTGAAGAGTTTCTGCTGATACAAGAATAGTTTTTTGTATTTTTATTCCTGATTAGAACTTTCGAGTTTCGAGGCCTCAGGATTATAAAATGAACACAAAAGTTTGTATTGCTTTGGCTTTTTCCTGTCAAATTTGTGGGGACTACTGTGAGGAGTAATGAAAATAGATAGAATTGGAATTGGGTCGTGAGTAGATCTTCGTGTTCTCTATTAAGTGTGTAGGAGTAGACGAAGAAGTTCGTGTGACTCTGAGTAAATAAATATTATGATTGGTTGACTCTTTGTTGTAATCAAGGATTAGGATTACCTACAGAGGATTACGAAGGAGGACGTCTGTAGTTTAGGGATACGCACGCACTTGGCACGGAGAAACAAATGCCCTGAGGAGAAAGTGACTGTTGGAAGAGAAAGCCCAGTTAATTTTAATATTTGATCTTAGAGGCATGAATATTCAGAAGGAGGAAGAAGGCAGGAAACGCGAGTCTCACTGTTACATTTACAGTAATAATAATAATAAGGGAAAGTTTGCCGGTGCCTAATGTCACTGGCTGCAGTCTCAAGGGAGTGATGTTCAAACGCTGAAAAATTTGAGAAGCTTTCTTCCGAGAAGAAGTCGTCGTTGTGTTTGTGTGCGATATCTTTGAAAGTTTGGTTTGTTTGAAGTGTAAGAAGTGTTGTTGGAGTTTGGTAAACGGGATCGGAGACTCTCTATGAGATGAGGTAGCACGAGGAAAAAAGTTTCGTCTAATTTAAGCTGGATCAGAAAGCGGCGACAGAGTGGAAAATGAGGTTAACCTAGCTCGGAAATACATCACCACCACCACCAGGACTGCCACGACAAAACAACCATCATCAACATTATTACTCCTTCGTGGCTCCTTCAGACTTCTTGTGTCTTCGCATCGGAGTGTATGTTGGGTCGGAACGAATGACGCATACGAAGGAAGACGAGATTATCAATCAGAAAGAACAAGTTGAAGGGCGAGTGTCCCGTGAAATGATAAATCTACTGCGCTCGGTTGTCCAGGAGAAAGCAATTCTTTCCTTCCTGACATTATCATTGGCATCTCTTCCACCAGAGAACTGTAATTACGGATGTGTAATTACACTTTCCCTATAGCCACACACACTCACACATCCGTCCTCCTGATGATCCGCCAGTTTAATTGTGTAATCCCAAGGACAGACACACCGGAGCAGACCTTTGCCACGCTACAAAACTGCATCCGCACCCTGTCTACATTATATAGTGGAACTCTTGATGGAGATACAGACGTCCAAGTGGTCTCTAAATGTTCCAGTGAAGTTCAGGGAACTGATAAAATGGTGCATGGCTTCGGGAGGCTGGAAAGACGGTTGAGTTTCATGGTGGAATTAAGTAGAGTCTTGATTTTACTGTCTCATAAAATCCCAGTGAGCCGTCAACAACTGGGACTACTGGACGGGAGGGAGTGGGTGGATCGAAATCCAAGTTTATGTGGCAATAATGGTACACGTACCTGCGAGTTGTTTCGTGGAAGTTGATATAGTTGGAGAAAGAGCTTAAGTAAGCAGAAGTGTCAGAAAGAGTCGTTTAGGATAAAGGAGTTAACACACCTCAAATGGGATGGGAGCATTATCATCTCCATTAAGGATTATATTGGAGTCATGTCATTATTGGATCTCCTAGCTTTCCACTCACACGTGTGTCCAACGGGAGAAGAAGGAAGGAATGATGAACATTTAGGGCATTTGCGCTTTTACCAATAAAGCCTTTCATTTGATGATGGTGATGGTGAGGTTCGTCAGAAAATTGAGTAATGGGCCCTTCTCTCCACCGAACTTAATGGAATTGCTCAGCCAAGGCTTAATGAGACTTGAGAAGATGATGACTCGATGAATTCTCCCATCAGAGATTAATGTGGAACCAAAGACAACCCGTGAGATCCCAAGTATATTTACGTGACACGCTTGTTGGATGTTGCTTTACTCTCCGAACTCTTCACTCTACTTAATGTTTCCGGGAATTATTTTTCGTTAAGTGTCAGGCAGATTTCGTTTCTGCCTGGAAGGATTTGTTAATCATCTGGAAATTAAGGAGCTTAGACGTGAAATTAAAGAAGACACAAAAAAGATGCTCTGAGAGTTGCTGGAGCAAACATGTTTATGATTCAGGAGGAAAGAGAGATCACTTTACTTGTGTAAAGTAATTCTGTGTTCTTTGTGTGTAGTGTAGTCTAATAGTCTCGTCCGGCAAAATTGAAGGGGATTTAGAATACGGAGAAAAATATAAAGACTGCTTTGCACATGGTTGAGAGCGTTTCTTTCATCTTGTGCATATACCTAATACACGGGACTTCTCATTTGTTGCTTATGGAATTCTTTTCCACTTTATTAGGCAGGATATTAGATGAGCGGATGAGAAAAAGATTTACTTTGAGTTTTCGGGATTTTTACAAAAGCAACATAAACTAACGGAGGAAAGAGAGTTGTTCTTGGAATTGTTGATGGTAAGGAAAATGTAGACGAGGAATTTCTTGATTTGCCATTTTGTTCGCTTCACAAGAGATACGAGGGACGAGAGACATAATAAAGTTTGACAAAACACTGTATTTTTTAAATGTTTGGCTCATCAAACTTTCTCTATGAGGAGAATGAAAGATGAGAAACTTTTGTTGGGAAATAAAAGACAGTGTGTGTGTGTGTGTGTGTGTTAGAGAAAAGAGACTCAGAGACTCTTAGAGAAAGTTCTCCTGCGAGGGAAGTTTCAGGATCAAATGAATATATACGTTCGCTTTGGTAGATGGGGAATATAGCAGAATTGACTGGGCTTTTGAGGAAACTCTCAGATTGGTCGTTGGAATAAGTTCTTGTGGAGGATTTCTGGGTGAAATTACTATTAGGATTTTATCTCGTGTGATTCCTATGATGTTGGTTTATGGGGATTGTGTGTGGTAGGTCTACATGAAAAAAACATGGGTTCGAAGGACTTCGTATTTTAAAACCAACGTTTCATAGTAGTCTACCTGCACGCTTGGGGAAGACCTGCAATTGTAGAAAGTAGTGTGTAGACTACATAGTAAACCGGATGATTTAACTGGCGTTCCGTGTGGAACAGCCTAAAGTTGTGGGAAAGAAGTACAAAGAGGGAAAGTTGTTTAGTTGGTCTATTGTCCGGTGAAAAGGAACCGGAGAAGATGAAAGAATTGGGGAACGAGCAATAATACATAATTGAATGAAGAAAGAGATGTAAGGATGGAACCAAAATGAGTACAATTTACTGCCGAAAATGTAACTTTTTAGGGAACTCACTTCCAAAGAAATGGGGGAATTCTTTGAGACGGGAGACTTTGAGCTACCACTGCTGCGGCTATTACTCTCCACTGTAGACTCGAATGCCTTGAGTTTCAGTTCCACAAGCCTCGGGAACTTAAGTGTGTGCATACAGAGTCTTATGAAATTATTAAGAAAGTCATGAAGAAGCAATGAGACCTCTATACGTGTGATAAGCGAGCGTGTGTGGTTGAGAGCGTGGAACTTGGGGTAGTGAGAGCACCTGAATGCCATTAAAGAAACAGTTTGACTCAATTAGTAGTTAATCGAAGCCCAGGGCGATTGAGTTTGGAATGGAATGAGAGATTCATGACGGAGTAGTGAAGGTTTTAACGGGCTTTGGACTCAGAATTCCGCTACTGTCTGCATACCAAGCAGGCGATTTCGAGGATTTATTTGAACGTAATAGCGAAGTCCCTCATTCTTCGTCACGTCTGAATGGATGGGAAGGAAGGCATAAAAAAGTAGGGACAAGAAACACGCCGTAAAAAGGATTTGATTTTGTTGGTACAAAGAAGTAATAAAAGAGCCATATATCAAAGAATCCTCTGCAATAACTGACATCACAACGAGGAATCATCAATTTGCACAGGAATTTGGGGCAAAGAAATGCAATTATCTGTAATGTACTTCTTGTTATAGTCACACTTTTATCCGCGTGTGTCCCTCTATTAGATTAAACTATTCCAACCTGGCTGTTTCCTTTTCAGAGATGAACAAGTCCTCAGTTGTCTCAAAAGTCTCTGCTGGAATGCTGGCTTCTGTTCTTCTGCTTCTTTCAGCGAACCTATTCTTTCCACCTTGACACAAGGACATCTTTCCACCAACCTTTTTCTTCTCACTAAAGTGATTCAACTTTATTGGAATAGAGTTCCACACTTTACTTCTTGACACTCGCTGCTCGGTGAGATGGTCTGTGTTACTACTTGGCACATGGGAATGCAATCAGACAGCCCTCTAACTCTATACAATAAATTTCTCAAGAACTTTTATAGCCATTTAGGAGTATACTGCTCGGAGCCTAGGCTCATTCCCTCTACACCCTTAAGCAGAGTCGTTTACGGAGACCTTGTTTCACGGTCCATAGGCACTCTACACTCTACCTGGCCTCCTATGGGTGTTAACTGTTAAGCAGTCCACAGAAGAACAATACTCTCGTATGTGTCTCCCTACGAAGTTAGGAGGACGTGGAAGGGAAGAAGACGCAGCAGAGTACGTTTCAAAAAAATAAGCTGAATGAAGTGTGATGGAAAAAGAATAAAGCCCGTTACTCTTGATCCTTAACGTCGCTCTTGATGTTGAAATCGAATTGTACCTACACACATCCTTTCATTTGCTCTTCCTGAGCTCCCAATGCATTCGGCTAAATGACCGGAAAATGAGACAGAAACTGATCTCAGCCCCCAAATGTCTTGTCTCCTGTGATGAAGATACATCTGCGGAGATCTTTACAGAGGACAGACAACAGAGGAAGAGGCGACAGCTGACAGTGTGGAAGTCTGGAAGAGTGAAAGCCAGTCGTTGCTGTTTGACAGAATCTCTTAGTTCTGGGGTTGTGTGTGGAACTATCCATTTCCCCCGGATAATTTGCGAGGACGTAGGAAATGAAAGTGTTAAATTTACATCCATTAAATTGTTGTCCATGTGGCCATTAGCAGTGTGAGATATATATGTGTGTGTGGTAGAGCCCATGAAATCACATTACGATCAAGTAACCATACAGAGAAGGTTGTTGCTGGTGCCGTTGTTATTATTATGAGCCTTTAGTGGCTTCTAAAGTCATCTAAACCTCTTGGCTGTGTCTTTGTGGTTTTGTTCACACACTCTTACGAACTCTAAGTCCGTCTACTTCTTGTCTAGTGGTTACTACGGTGGAAAGGAGAAAAGCTAAGCTTTTACTCTTAAGCTTTTAGTCTTTTCCGTGTAACTCGAGTAGAGCTAAGCCAACCAGCCTGGGGAATTGAAATGCATATTCCATTTCGATCGCGAGAAAGCCCAACAGTAATAACAGTGAAAGCCTAGAACGTCTTTAGGGTACTTTTGGATGAAAATTAGTTCGTTTCTCGTAAGTGGAATGGAGAGAGGAACAACTGCGAAAGACTCAGTCAGTCTGGATGAGCAGTGCAGCGGAGAAAGTCCTCGTTCACATTGTTTGTGCTATCATCGAAGATAATAATAATGGAAGTAGAGGAATGTGATGCCAATGTGTTTTGATGTTCAATTTCATTTCAATACAGACATGAAGTCTATTGGACATTCCACTGGGCCGTCTTAAATCACATGGATTTCGTGCATTCTTTCAGTTTGTACTGCACAAATGGCTTCGTCAGTATGTTAGCACTTTCAAAGGGTTTTGAGCAGTTGAAACAGCCAACCTCAGCACAATTGCAGAGGTTGTGCGAACCTCCTAGAAGTGCAACTCGGTACAAGTATAGTTTGTTAGAAGGAACCAATTATTGTCAGCCACTGGGAAACAACCTTCTGCGCTGGTAGTTGAGCAATTCCACGCAAACTAGTGAATGGAACTTGATTGACTTGATTGCATTTGGATTAGCCATCATCTGAGCATTTGTGTCCTTGAGCTTTGACTCGAACAATTTAATTCAAAATAATCAGTTGTTGCCACAAGAAGGAAATGAATGTGAAGAATGAGGGCGTTTGTAGTGGTAGACATTTGCGAGCAATATATAAATTGCATGAAGTATAAAGAGGAAGGGACCGGTAAGGACTTTTCCGGGCTGACATTTATATACACCCTTCCGTTGTGACTACGAGACAGCTATAAGGGCAAGAACAGCCAACCTTCCCATGTGGACTTAATGTTTATTCGAGGACTGGCAGCTTATTGCTATTTTGCGTGTATTAGGAACAGTACGAACAGAAGAAGGAATCGCCGCAGAATTGGTTCAAGTTCAAGCGACCATGCAGAAGTAATTTGTGACTCTGTTCACTGTTGGCAACTACATTTTGGATTTTCGTCTCCCTGAGTCTTTTGGGTTTAGGTGGAAATATGGGAAATGGGGATGCCAATTTGCTTTATATTTGGACCCAATTAAGTATTCACCTGGAAGGAAGCAAATACCGGGCAAGTCTTTGCAATCAAGAAGAAAATAACTTATGTAAATAAATTATCGACGAAGGATAAAACGGTAAGTTGAAATCATAGAGATTATTTCCACACGATAAAATCCCGTAACAGGTGACTAAATTTCTAATCGTTGTCTTTGGATGGTGATTTATCCTTTTGCACACAATTCTGGCTTTCTGCAGCAGTTTCCACACGGCGTTTTGCACGAAAGGGAGTTTCTAAGGGTAAAGGTTGCTTTGACTCGTCAACGGGGAAGATGAGACTTTTGTCACACATGAGAAGACAGGCGAGTAATTCCCCAGTGAAAGTATATTAAGGCATATTTGGTTGTTTAGAGGGTAAGCCTGTCAACTGGGCAGAAAAAAGAGAGAAAACCCGAAGTATATTCGGAATAATAACATCAGAGCGTGCAGAGTTGAAGAGAATTCGCAATAATCGCAGAAGAAAGTTACATCCAACCTTGTCTCTTCTGCTTCGAATTTGTGTCACCCAGAATGAGACAAAACAGAAGAGAGTGCAATTGTGGCTGTACATGGGAATGTCATTGCTGGCTTCTTTAAACAATTACACACGGTGGTGTGCATTTGGGTTTTGAGGGCAAGGATGGGTATTTTTACTCCGGCGTAAATGGAATTATGACAGAAACTTATAGATTAATGAATCGGACCTGACTTTCCCATGAGGAGAGAGAGTGGGAGGCAGAGTTGGAGGTCTCAGAGAGAAAGAAGGGAGAGAGACGAATCACTCAAGCTCGGAAATGCAACGTGCGAGGTAGATTTTTTGGATTGATGTCTCCGAAGGAAGAGTTGCATCATCACCAATCACCATCACCTTTGAGCAACAGGACAGGTAACAAATAACATTCCACAAATATTCATTCATCATGGGAGAATGGTGTAACAAAACACAATCATATTTTATTGATACTCTAAGCAAATATTAGTTTTCCATGCGTTTAGAGGCGAATCAGCATGCAAGCACACACACAAGAAACACAAGTGATGAGAAAAAGAAAGTATACTCACACAGAAGTAGAATGGAAGGTAGAAGGTAAGCAAGGACAAAATGTCGGAGTGAGTAATGGCCAAATCACAGACTCCAATGGACTAACATTCAAAATGAGTGTTCGTCAACAATGATAAATTAATGGCAAATACGAACCAAAGCTTATGGATGCTTTTATATAAATGAACTAATCGTATTTCATCATGAGAGATTGTCAGGATTTGTGTGCAAATATAGTTAATGACACACACACGAACCATTTGGACAAAGTGACACACTATTGTATGATTTGTATGCACCCAGAGGAAGAGCGAGTGACTGTTTGAAAGACTACATTTAGGAGATCGATGGAAAAAGAAAAAACACGCTTCCTCAAGGAACAGTAACAAGTTACAAGGATGTGTGTGCAGTGACAAATTATATTTGGTGCTATTGAGGTTTCTATTATATGTACACTTGTTTGTGGAAGGTGAATTTTTCAGCAGGGAGAGTAGCTAGTGAAAAGTACACACAAAGTACATAATAATGAGTAATGACAAATCAACTTGGGCTACTAATAGAAAATTCAGGGACTAAAAATGGGAGTGTGGAGAAGGAAGTTTTCTCCATTTGCCACTGCGAGTTTTGGGCTTTGTAAGAGAAGGAGAGGAAGTCAGAAAGGAATTCTGAGTAAACATAAAAAGTGGAATTTGAAGATGATTTGTACCACTCGAATGAAGAACTAATGAACAACTTAAATTAGGTAGTAAAAGACATTGGAGAATAAAAATGGAACTAATGAACTTTTGTGCATCGTTTGGGGATAGAAGGAATAGAGTTAGAGACTGTAGGTAGTGTTTGTGTGCAAGTTAATGGGAATAAACCTAGGAACACTTCTTCTTCTCGACTTGTAAATTATTTGCCTTGTGTTGTACACACGCAGCTCAGCAGTGGTTGTTGTTACATTTGAAGGTGAAGAAGAGTTTGTAATTAGATGGGCTTGTTGGCCATGAAATGGTGCACACGTTAATTTTGGCTCGTGTGTGTATCCATGAATAGAGTTGAATGCTTAATAAGAATAAATGGTAGCGTGTAGTATGATTAATTGATTATAGCACGGCACAGGGGTTAAGTGAGAAATAACGTTAGCTGACTATACAAACGGAGACTTTAGAGTTGTAACGATACTTAAGTGTAAAACGTAATTGAGCTTATGGTAGCTTGTTGAAGTACTAGAGAAGTTAAGAGAAAGTCGACTTACCACGGGATCGTTGGATTCTCATTTTGTAGAGAGAAGAAATTAGAAATAGTAGGAGGAGTAGAAACGGAGAATAGTTTCATGAAACACGCACATGTTTTGATATGGCACTATGAACAGCGTAGAGGAATGTGTGAGGATATGTATGAGAGAATGTTACTGACCAGTGAACCAAGACTCGATAATATGGGTTACTAAGTTAGTGAAAGAAGGGAACTGGGGCTGTTGCTTCTCTCCGAGTGTTTCTGCACCTCTTTCTAATGTGAGACTGAGCTCGTGGCGAAGACGTAAGTTGGGTGAAAGCCACGCGGAGACTTTCACTGGGTTTGTCCAGGAGAAACTCTTTCGGAGCTGAAGCTGAACTGGAGCCAAGTGAGTTGCTGTTGGATTGGAGACCTGCTTTTATGATGAAGGGCAGTCAGTACGGATGGGTGCTGTTGCTGCTGGGAGGTCCAACTCAATGGTAAACTGTAGGTGGATGGAGTGCTAACTTCTCTGTTACTCTCTTTGCTTTCTTCGACTTTAACGTGATCGTCTACTGGGCTTTAAAGAACGAAGGGAGAGAGAGTTCCTCAGTAATAAGAATCTTTTCGCATCTTCAACGTGGGATTGGAAAATAGAGAAAGAGAGAGACAGCACAAATAGGGATCTTGGCCGTGTCCTTTAGTCTTGGCAGAAGTATTCATGCGCCTATAAGTTCAACATTGATCTTGGGACGATGTACTTTCTTTTTTGCAAAAGGACCTCTGTGTTTGTGTGAGTGGGGAAAGTAGTACAGCAGGTAAGGAAGTTTAGTAAGTAGGGATGTTGTTAGGTTTAGGAGAGAGGTTACTTATGTTGGAGAAAAGCTTCTTAAAAGAAGAATGGATTTATGTGGAGGGATTGGAATGTATTGAGTCATGTAATTTTGGTGGATTGTATGATTATTCATCTGAGAGAAAGGGCAGAGGTAATCCCGATGTGGATGGGTTCTTTGTGAAATCAAGGAGGATTTTGAGTGGGGATTAGAGTGATAGTGATATTCCATCTGTACCTTTTCATCTTCTTGTGTTTGATGATGGTTGACTGGTTGTTGTGAGCTCAGGGACAATATATAATAATATCTTGGAAAGTTCCGGGAAAGAAGGTTTTTGGTTTATCTGATTCTTCAGAAGTGCCCACTCAGAAGTTCTCTGAGGTAATCCAGGAGTTGAGTCCCACGTAATTTCTGGAGAGCAGGTTTATCTCATTGAAAGTTGTTTTTCAGTTTACACGATGAATTCAAAATTTTGCGATATGTGACACTGTTTTCTGCCTCTCAGGGAGGGTTTTGTTTGTGTCTAATGTACTAAATATAGAGACGTGTGGGTATGCATGGTGAACCGAAATCTCTTTGGGCAGCGTGGATTGTGGATTCTTGGAACCTTTGCTTTTAAGTTTTAAGCATTAATAGTAATTGAAATTTCTACCTGCATTCAATTCAACATGCCATTCAGGGAAAATAATAGTTCCCTCGCAGGAAGGAGACCACGGGGATTAATGACAAACAAGGCTTTTAGAGGTAGCTTAATTCACAAGTTTGATACCCACACACATTTAATTTTGTATGGAGAGTTATAGAAGAATATGGGAGATCTTTTGTGGAGCATTTTGAATTGAAGGAATGTTGGTCCTTTCACATTTTGCTTGTATTTTTTATGCGGGAAAAATGGTGATGCAACTAAAGACGCGTTTGTAGTGATGGGATATGAGGCATGACTTTGAATTTGTAGTTTAATACTTTCAAAGGGTAATACGTTCGTTTGAAGTCTCAGAAGACCAACCAGAGCATCAGGGAAATATCAAAAGAGAGGTTTTTTGACCAAGGAAACCGTGCTGAAGCTCAATGAGCTCTGTAATTCTAGAAGAGATTCGAAAACGACGAGATTTTGGAGTACATCCGATCTGATGGAATATTAAAGGAA
>JAQGAC010000801.1:0-18868 GCA_034696585.1 Isotomurus maculatus
CACCTGAACCGGTTAAAGTAAGTAGAAGAAACTATGATCAAAAGAAGATACCTGTAAAAAGCAATAAATGAAGCCAATGGAGTAACAATATGTTAAGGAAGTGATATGATTTGTACAATTATAGGCAATCGGAAGTTTGTTAAATTGAATTGATGCTTATAATAGAAATGTTGCAAGAGTAAGTATAATATTCCTCAGTTACGAATAGTTTTAAGAGATAACGTCACAGTGTAGTCGACACAAAATATACAGGAGCCACCCCTAAAACCCGAAAGAGAGGGATCTTAGGCGGGAGGAGGTTAAAGGAAAGGTAAACTCCTTTCCTCCAAAATATAACAAACAGTAAGGTGGGCGCCAGCCAGCATTAGAGAATATAGTGTTAAGCGGGTGCAGAAGCGAGAATCTCCTCAGTCGTCGGCGAGTTCCCGAATAAAGTGGACCACAAACACATCCGAGTAAAGAGGGTCACCTCGCCGCTGTTTATCACAAACACCCATTCCCCCAATAGCCCCATACACGTACGGCACCGCCGCACATCTCCGTGTCCCTACAGGATCACCCATACCCTCAGCCTAACCTAACCTGCGACTGGAAGTGACCTGGAGACGGCGGGCCCGATGGCCACCCATCTCCAAGAATAATTCTCGTACAATACGCTCGTTTAATTTACGGGATTCATTGAAATAAAAACAAAACTTTGGTCCAATGATTCGACTAAAAGGAAAGTCAGCTGAAATAGGTATTTCTACGTTGTCCTGCCTCAGATATTATGTTTCATTCGTCGAATGCAGCACTACTAAATAATTCAAACCTGAAGTGAATTCAACATCCAATTCTAAGTGAGTAATCCATCACAGATGTAATCCATACCAAGCGATCACCAGTAATCTCCAGATTCCTGCCAAGTCTACAAAAAACAAATTTGAATGTAAGTTGATTAGATTTTATTTTACCAAGTAGTGTATTTCCCTCGATAATCGCATCCTCTAAATCAAGAATCCTCTTTTGGGAGGGTGTGAAACAATAATGCCATCCCCGGAATAATTCTCCATATCCAGAACCACATGCGAGAATGCCACCACTCAAGCGTCATTTGCCACAGCATGTTTTTCAAAAATAATCCTTTAATGGGGAAACAGAGAAATATGGTGTTTCTGGCACTAACAGTAGGTTAATTCGAGGTAATTTTGGAAAATTTCTTTAAACAAAGCGATAAATTTTGATTCTAAAATAAAAATACCTCGTCTAATAGTGCACTTCCTAAATCATACCACCCCCATTTCCGAGCGGTTGAAATAATAAAGCGTGGCGATGGCGATAACGTGGTGATTATTAAGGGAAATACGGTATAATTTTACTCTCAAATTTCGTATCGTACTAGAAAGAATGGGACCAAAAGGTTACCATGAATATGGGCGTTAGCTCACTTGAAATATTCTCTTTCGGAAAAATATGGATTTCTTTTTGTTTGCTGAGGGTTGCCCTGGGGCAATGTGAACCAAGGTTAGAAGAAAAACAGAACACAGGTCGAAATTCATTGCAAGTAATTCAGATGGACTGTCTGATGGATGGTGAAAGTTTGGTTTGAAAACAATAATTTCCCTGGGGCAATGTGAACCAAGGTTAGAAGAAAAACATAACACAGGTCGAAATTCATTGCAAGTAATTCAGATGGACGGTCTGATGGATGGTGGTGAATGGTGAAAGTTTGGTTTGAAAACAATAATTTCGCAATGCAGTACTATGCACCACTATCATGCCTTTCAGGGACTCTGAGAAGAATGTTAGGAATAAACAAGGTGTAAATATTTCAAATCCAGGTTAAACTAATGTTCTATGAGGAAATTGAGTTCTAAATCCTGTTTGAGAATTTCCCAAGATAAGAAACAGGAATTATCGCAATAACGCTGCTGTAGGAACAAACGAGTTAAAATTATCTGTCCAAAACAGATATACGTGGAACTAAGGTTTGAGAATATTGGTCAGAATCGACACCCTTAAGAAAAAGCGAATAATATAATAATCAATCCTGCAGGTTCAACAACTCTTTGTTGGATAATATATGAAAAATTCATGAAGCCTAGAACAGTTTTGTGTTGATATTGATGATGACTTTCACCCACCTTCACACATACCATTCAACGATTAAAACGGATTCCAGTATTTGCAATATTTAACATTACGTACTAAACATGATTTTGTAAATGCATCTTTATTTTGTAAGACGGCCTTGCCTTAAGAATTCGATTCATAAATATCAAATCTTTACAATTTATTTATAAAGTTTGATTGCTTTGTTTGACACAATACACCGTAGTTATTCTCACAAGGCATTCCAATAAGGTCACCACTATCTAAGGAAAGACATGTAATTGGACCAGGAATTAACAAAAAAGGTAAGTCAGCAGAAACGTGTGCTTCTTCGGTGTTCCACCACACAAACTGGGTTATTTCCATCCTGTGTAGGCCTGAAGTCCAGTGCCCTCTAACTAATTAACAAACAAGATTTCATAAATGAAAGCAGGAAATAAACAATCCTTAAACAAGTTGTACCTGCACTGAATTCTGAATCCGTTTCCGAGTAGTCCTTCACAAGCTGAATGTGGCTTAGAGTCGGCAGGTCAGCCAAATTCATACCAAGTGATTCACAATATAACACGGATTCCCCCCACGTCTGCAAGACAACATTTATCAATGTGGTTTGATTCGGAAGCATTGCACAACACCAGGTCTTACTCTTAATTCATTATCGTAGAAAAAAGAAGTTTCTCCAATGGACCCCATCAGCTTCAGCTTGGGTGTTGGCTCTCCTGAAATGTTCTCATGTTAAGGAACAAACTAATTTATATAGTTAAGTTGCTGTGCTTACCTGGAGCAATGTGGACCAAGGCGAGAATGACAATAGAACACAGTTTTAAATGCATTGCAAGGAGGCAGGTGCTTGGCTGCTGTTATAAAACTGGTTTGGTAGTTGTGCAAAACTTCTCAGACAATATTGACAAATGAGACCAGATGATCTTTGATAATAAAATAAATTAGAAAAATTCCCCTTTTAGCCTCCTCATACGTTTACGGATTTTAAATATTTTAAGTTTTTAAAATTATAACTTTCAAAATAATCCCAGAAGTTTAATGGCCGGAGTCAAATTCTGAGTTTCAATGGAAACTAAAAGGCGAGTACAGGCGAGACTAGTCACTACGCTTTTTTTGGAGGCGTCAAGCGCTTTTATGTTCCACACTAATCTAGGCAGAGATAACACTTTATATATTCGGGAGCGAGGCTAAATTTAATCGCCTTATTATCCTACACAACAATGAGGGCCAACGTCCACAAGATGAATCATTCAGGAAGCTTAACCTAATTTTGATATCTCAAGCCCAAACAAACGCGAATCTGCATAAGCCTAGATTACCAGGTCACGAGTGATAAAGGTATCAACACAAACTGACGATACTTCTCACTATACAAGTCACTAATGATTAGAATTGTAATTCGTGCAAGAGGTTCTCCAAGCAAAACTCTGATTTATAATGTGCCGTACTCTAATGATCGTTATTAATAACATTGTGTACCGCAGTAATTGCATTTTCTACTGCCATTTGATCCATTTGAATGGAATAAACGAGGTTGTGTGTTCTCATGAGTTGGATTTTGGGAAGGTGGATGGAAACAGATAGGAGCATTAAGGCGAAGGGTGTGGTGAGTTTGCGAGTGAGGCAAAACCGGTTTTCTGGGTTGACGTCATTTGGCTACGCAGAAAAGGAAACTTGATTCTTCTGCGAATCCTCCGGAGAGTCCAGGTTCCTCGTGAGAGAACAAGTCTTTTTCAGGAGCCTCATTCATTCCAGTTTGTGGGGACTGAGTGTTAAGTCAGAGACAGTTTGGTTCCCAAGAGGATGAGGCTGCTGTGTGTGTTGTTGGTTCTGGGAGTGGCGGGTGGGGCTGCATTGAAGCAAATTGTGGACTCAGCATTGAACAATAAGACGGAGGGGGAGGTGGGGACGTATCCGGTGAGGTTGGAGGGGTGTCTGCGTAAGGAAGACGAGGATCTGTGCGTAAATGGATTCTTCTTCACGGCTACGGCACTTACGAATGTGAGGAGGGACGGAGAAGTGGAGGTCGTGTTGAGTTTGGAGGAGTCCCTCCATCCCCACGTGACCTTTGACCTCTCTCTCCGCAGTCTGAGGGGCGAATACACGGGCAGGTTGCATTGGAGGGGTGAAGAGGAGCAGTGGGGGGAGGGGGAGGTCCACGCGAGGGAGGAGGTCACGCTGGAGGTCAATGAACTAAGGAGGGTGGTGCTCCGAGGGGGTGACCTTCCGAGGAAGGGCGTCTACCTGGTCGTAAACGCGTTTCTGCCTGGACACGCCCGGTTTTGGAGGCAGACTCATCCGATTCCACTGAAAGTGACTAAAGATCTCGAAGTGTTTGTGCAGACTGAGAAATTCGAATACGCCATTGGAGACACAGTCGACTACCGCGTTGTGGTGGTCGACGGGAATGTCGACAAGACGCCGAAATTCGCCCAAGTGATTTTAACGAGGATTTTTATAAGGGTGAACGAGACTCGGCTGCCGTGGGTGGAAGTCCCGGCGAGTGGAATCTTAAGGGGAAACTTAACCTTTGACGGTCAAACACTCGTTGAGGTTCGGGTGACTTCAAATGTGACCTCCAGTGACTACGCCATGGCAACCACAGCCATTTTGGAACGAAGAGAAGATTCCCGCGAAGAGATGTCGGTGAGGTTGGAGGGCCTGCGCGACGTTTCCTTCTCGCAGCCGCGGGTGAAGGGGCGCGTGACGTTGACGTCGACGGAGGGACTTCCACTCGAAGGCACGTGCAACGTCACAATTGAAGCTGATTGGTGGGAACGAAGGAAGTTCGCGAAGGATAAGGCGGAAAAGAGGGTGGCGGTGGGTGCGGAGGGAGGAGAGTTTGCGTTTGACGTGGGGGAGGAGTTGGGGGCGAAGTGGGAGGAGGCGGATGAGAAGGAGGAAGTGGAAGTGAATGCGAAGTGCAGCCACGTGGAGTTGGGAGGCGTCGTGGAGGCCACTGAGAAGATTCGCTTGTGGAGGAGCCTCTTCAAAGTCAACCTGCTGTCTGTGGGAACTCAGCCGCTCCACCCAACAACAAACTCCTCCCACACAGAGACGACCGTGTTTCTAAGTTTCCTCGTGGAGCGGAGGGACGGAGGCTCCGTGGAGGAGGAGGAGCCAAAGAAGGGACTCCACGTGGAGCTCCTCCTCTCCAAGGAGAACCTGGAAAGACTCCGCCCCTCAGCGACCAACTTCTCCCTCCCCATTCCTCCAAATGGGGTGGTTAACGTGCAATTCCACGTCAAAGACGCACCCCCCGCTTTCTGGAGGGACAGAGTTCGGATGTCAGTGGGGGACGCGAAGGAGGAGGCGCTTCTCGACGAGAGTGGAGTTGACTTGTTGGCAACCATTCACGTGACGCCTGTTGACCCTGCGCGCTTAGTTCGGAGAGGAGACGTCGTGCGATTCCACCTGCGCACGTGTCTTCCCTACAGCCAAGTCAACGCCATTCTGTGCTCCTCCAAGGCGATCTTCTCTTCTCAGAGGTTCTCCTTCTCTCCGCCGGGGGGCTGGTTGGACGAGGTCATTGAACTCACCATCCCCCAGAATGTGACTGAAGGGTCGCTGAACCTGATGGTCTACGGGCGCAGCACAAATCCATACCAACCAATACCTCGAAGGGAAGGCGACGCTGCATCAGTTCGGATTAATGTGGTTCCTTCCAGTGGACTGCAAACAATCCAAATAGTCGACCAGGTGGACGTGGACATGTCGACGGTTGTGACGTTCCGATTGGAGGGAATGTCGGCGGACTCGGTCGTTTCTCTGCAGGCAGCCAAATTAGATTTACTGGAAGGACACGAACAAGAAAAAGAAGAATACGAACGCCCCTTAATGTGCCACAAGGAATTGTAACAAAAATTATTTTACTTTTCCAAATTTGTGAAGCTTTCGTGAATCATGAATTGCTTCTAATTAGCTTTGCATTGTTGTGCAGGTATCGAATTAACGGGGGAAATCGGAAATTTGAAATTCGGGATGACTCGCCGGGTGCAGTGGGTCCGAGGGATGTGGAAATTATGGCCAACTTCCCTGTATTGAAAACATCTCCCGTTCTCCCTCGGGCTCTCATTTTCATCGACGTCGACAGAAAGACTTCGACGAAGGACAACGGAATTTTAACGGTTACGAAAGTTTTCGACCGATTGACGGAGTTTGGGACGTACGTCGTTAGCGGAGCGACTTTTAATTCGAAATCGGGAAGGACCGTATTTTCAAATTCACCTGTTCTGAGAATTCTTCCGCCTCCGGTGACACTGAGTCTGTCTGTTCCCACGTCAGTTAACGTTGGAGAGCCGTTTGAAGTTGTTGGCTACGTCAAAAACAACCTGGCCACTCCCTTCGAAGGTCCCGTGATGCTGGAGTCAAGCGGAGGAGGATCAACTGAGGTCAGGGAGGAACTTGGGGCAATTAAACCAAATTCTATTAAAGTTGTAAAGATGCAAGTCACACCTGTGAAGGTCGGTGACTTGGTTGTTTCGCTTAAAACGAATGTTTCCAGTCGACTGACAGTCACGAAGAAGGTGCAGGTCAATCCTTGAAACTCAAATTCTTGAATAGCTTCTGGAAGAACAAATATTTCACGAGCAATTAGAGGTTATTATTTGCTTTTGCAGACACTGAATATACTCTTCCGTTTGTAATTTACGTACCTTAACTGTCACTTACATTGTGGGAATGATAAAATAAAGTTTTACATTTGAAGTTATGTTTGCAGCTTTTCTACTTTAGCTTTTCAGTTAAGTTTCAATTATTTGTGGATTTTGCGACACTGCGCATCCCAAAAAGGAAAATATAGTTTTCAAGTGAGTAATTGCATATTTATTCCACCATTACCGAAGCTCAGAATTCTAAAAGTTCCAAATTTGGAAATCCTGAAATCTTTGAGAGTCTGTAACTCTGTAGTAGCTTATAATGCAAATACTTCTAACATGTTGCTGGTAGTGGCAAAACGGAGCTCACATTTTTGAATTTACTTCCAACATAATGCTTCTGAGTATAGGCAAACTTAGCTCCCATACTTTAAGCAACTTTTATAGCGGGTTTCGTGGAATGCTGCGTAGCTGAAAGGAGAAACCTGGCATTTTTAATTAATTAATTCTAACAATAAGACAAATGCATAAGAATGGATTGACGTGTTTTTCATTTGCTTTGTTGAGCACGACTTATTGTTTGTGGCTGGGAACTTTAATGACTCTTATTTTAAATTCACACCGGTGACCACTCATATTTTGTTTTGGGAAGTAATCTTGATTTCGAAAGTAATTATTTAATTATAATTATAATAACTAGGTGAGCACTGTAAGCGTTTTTCGTTAAAGCCGGATTACTTTATGCTCGATTGCTCTATTCATTCGCCTCCGAGATCCACAAAAGTAGCATGAACATAGACCAATTAAGTGGTGAACAATAAGTTATATTCAAATGACTAAATTTTTTGATATTTTAATTATTTAGAGTGGGAACATCCTCGTTAGATATTTTTAGTGTTACTATAATTTCTAACACATGAATTTGATGATCTTTTGCCGCAAAAAAACGAATCATTCCATCTCCCGAGGTGATTCTTTGTACTTTAGGACTTAACTTCACTCAAAACATTAGAGTTATATGCATTTAAAGTATTAAAGGATTAAGATGAAAAAAGGAGTGTGAAAAAGCACTTTAAATTCGTTTATTTACAAGTAAAAAACCTAAATTTTAACTTGTTCTACCTTCTACGATGTGCAAATGAGTTATCTTTCTAGTTTTAGAACCGACAAGCGGTATTAGATTTTTAATTGATAGGAAATTCGTGTCGAATTTAAAAGGACTAAGTGGTTTTAATTGTCAGTACCGGATAATCCCTTTTCGATATATTTGAAGGTTTACGATTTAACCAGGAAAGGGACTTGATTCACACAACACTCCAAGTTGGACACTGTCATATATCACTCCTACTAAGCGAAAGAATTAATCTAAATAGAGACAGTATATTGGTCCATCAATTCCCGAGTAGGGTAGGTCGGCTGAGACTGATTCTTCAGTGTCCACCCAGGAAACTTGGCTCATTCTAAACCGATGCCTAGCTGCTGTCCAGTGCCCAATAACTAGATTTCCACGAAGTTGAATCAATGAAAACCAGAAATTACATATCTTTGACAACTTGTACCTGCATTGAATTCTGAATCAATTTCTGCGTAATTCTTCACAAGTTGCATGTGTTCTGCTGTAACCAGATTAGCTAACTCCAAGCGAAATGAATCACAGTAATCTTTAGCAACAAACCTTGTCTGCAAGAAAACATTTATGAACGTGTGTTGACTCAACGAAATTGCATATTGCAAGGTATTACCCTTAACTCATTATCGTAGTAGTATGATTTGGGTCCAATCGCTCCCATTAGTTTCGGCTCGGGAATTTCTTGTCCTGAATTAATTTCGTTTAGAAAAATACTAATTTATATTTGTTAGCTCCAGAGTTTACCTGAGGTAGTGTGGATCAAGGCGAAAAGCAAAGCAGAATACAGTTTGAAATGCATTCCAAAGGAAACTTGTGGTTGGCTGCTGCTAAAAAATTGGTTCATGTTAAGCACACTTCCTGCAAAATATAAATTAAAATAATAAAGAGTTCCTCAAATTAAAATCGATTTTGAAGTTACATGGTTGCTAACCTCACAAGGTTACAGAATTAGAAATCAATATTTTATCATTCAAACGAATGCTCTCTGAAGTCAAATGCTGCAGCAGTATTTAAGTTTCTCTGACAAGTCAACGGGCAATGCAAAACTAATGCATCGATGACCGTTTTTTTTGTTCATTTTAGGTGTTAAGTTTTACCAAATTAATCCATGTAAAGTCCAATATCGCAGGGTGGAAGCGTAATTTCCACTTTTGGGACGAAGGCCAAACTCCATAGTCTTAATCCTTAGCATCATTATTCTTGAACGCAAAACTTCCAAGATTTGATTTATTATGACAGGTGTGTGTGTTCGTGTTCATTATCACAAAATATACGTGAGCTTGGAGTTTTAATCCTCCAGTATTTTACGCCAGGGTAAGGTACAAAGGATTTACCTATCGTGTGGACTTCAAACAAATTTTGTTGAGGATGATAATTTGGCATACGTGATACATCACAGAGAATGAGGTAGCTTGTGGAAATTTGTAGGATAGCGTAATATTGAAATGTCGAGTGAACATATAACATGATATATTAGGATGGTAGCAGATTTGTAACAGTGTCTTTATCCGAAGGTGAAATCGAAGAACTGCTTGAAACACTCAAAGGATTTGAATCTATTGTTGGAGCAGCTTTTATTTGCAATTTTATTTAAGCTTTAGATAGGTGGTAAAGGAAACCAATGGCGAAACAAAATGTTATATAATTTTTAATATTTATTTAATTTAATTTTAATTCACAATTCTAATAGCAAAGAATATTAGTCCTGTCATGGTTGACTAGCAACTACCACTTCCTCAGCATCATTAGCACCCACCACTCGTTCACTTATTTCCTTATGATTTTTAGGATATTTCCCAGTAAACTTAATAAATAGGACCCGAACACTGTCAACCAGCTCATCTTGGTCAACACATCCTTGGGTATCACAACGGCAACTATAAGGCTCATCTATAACTCATGTGCTATTCATAAATCAGGAAAGACGGCTTAATTTTTGGGGATCACTATGTAATATTTACTCTCATAAATCTCTTTTGTGAATTCAACCTAGTTGTTACATTTGACATCAGTGAAATATCGAAATCATATTTTTGTAAGGCACAATTGGGGTAATTTTATTTACTTAGATTTTTATTGGTATTTAAGAGAACCATCTTAAGACCGTTTTGGAACTTATTTACAGACTTTCATAGTTTAAGGAAAATAGGCTCCTTTTCTTCGAAAGGAAGGTAACAGTCAAGTTAATTATAAAGGAGAATACATTTCATGCAGGTTTGTTAGGTATTAGTGATTTCAAGCTTAGTGTGCCTGCGAATCTGAAAACAGCCACTATGATCGTTATAAAATCAAATTAAAAACGTTTTAGTGCTTTAGACTTTAGACGATACATCGAAATATTATAAGAGCACCGTGGATTACTCAGCTTAAACCTAATGAGACTTCGCAGACAGACAATTACAATTTGAATTAAAACTAAACAGTTTTTAGGTTTTTGATTTCGCAAAAATAGTTTTCCTTGAGTAATGATTTCAGCAAACAATTTAATTTTCTTGGTGCTTTAAGATTTATTTTACACAAATTTTGAAGGATGAATGTACTTCTATTTATACATTGGAGATAATTCTTGATCTTTTGTAACTAATAATTTTACAGTTTTATCTTAGCTGGATGTCATGAACCAATCTTAATTTTCGAGGATAACCTACAAATTAGTATTTTACGGAATAATTTGAAGTCCTAATTTAATCATAACGTAACTATGTTTGGCACATCACTCCAACTTGGATATTCTCCAGGCCTCCTTTTAATTTACGAGATCGATCGAAGTAGAAACAAAACTTTGGTCCAATGATTCCGCCGGAAGGAAAGTCAGCTGAAACTTGGGATTCTAAGTTGTCCGACCAAAGAAATTGGGTTACATTCATCGAATGCTGCGCTGAAGTCCAGTGCCTTTCAACTAGTTAAGCAACCCGATTGAATAGATGAAAATCTAAAATAAACATACCTACAATAGTTAATCTGTACCCGAATTGAATATTGCATTCAGTTCAGCGTATTCCGTCACAAAAATAAAGTGATCAGGAGTCGGCAAAGAAGCTAAGTCCATTCCAAGTGATTGACAGTAATCTCGTGATTCCTGCCATGTCTGCAAGGCAACAAGCATGATTGTGTGCGGATTAGAATGTATTGCATCAAACCTGGTCTTACGCGCAATTCATTATCGTAGTAGTAGGAATTGGGCCCAAAGGTTCCCATGGGTATAGGCGTTGGCTGTCCTGAAATATAATCGTTTAGAAAAATACAGATTTTAATTTACTACTTGGAGTGTTCACCTGGGGCAGTGTAGACAAAGGCAAGAAGGAACACAGAGCACAGGTGGGAATGCATTTTAAGTAATCCTGGTTGATAGCTGCTATGAAAAACTGCTTTCGTGTGCTTCGCGATAGCTCCACAATATTCGGTAGGTAAAACAATATCCTGAAAACTCAAATTTGTCAAAGGAGAGTACAAACACAAACAATATCCTTTTATTTGCCCGCTCGAAGTGCTCTGGTTTCACCAAATTAGTTCGGTTAAATCTGGAACATCTCACTTTTGAGCAAGAGGTGAAGTAACATGTAATATCCAATTTTGTGACGAATCCAAACTCCAGAGTCGTAATCTGTTCAATTAAAATGGACCAAAAGTTCAAATACTTGATTTATTTTGACAAGTTAATCTACGTCGATTATCCCAGAGACTACGTAAGCTCGGATTATTAACTCACTACGTCACTACTTACTTTAATGTAAGCGACACGAAAGGTACAAATTTCAATTTAGTCTGCAAACATGAATAGAATATCTCGACTTTTGGAACTCATAACAAAGAATGACGTAAGTTGCTTTATAGTAGAATAGCGGAATATTAAAATATCGAGTGAATATGTGACAGTAAATAACTTTACTTTAAGTTGGTAAGTCAATGATATGATTGTCAAACTCCTTGCGACGCATTCAAATCTATAGAATAATCTGCTTGAACAGTTATAGTTTGCAATATTTTTGAAGCTTAAAGATTGCGTTAGCGTATACCTATATGAAGCATACCTATAACAATGAAGACATTTGTTTCAGATAACATGCAAAGCTTTTCAAAAAATATTTAACTAAATACTAGTCAATATCTACAATGAATGTAGATAACGTCATAAACGAAGAAGACAATGCAGATTGACATTAAATCCTTCTTTTAAACTGGCACCGAAGGATTCGTGAGGGAACATGTCCACAGCTAAAACTACGTTGGCGTAAAAGTGACGTCGGCTGCGACCTCAGCCATCCCCATGTTGATCCGGTAACGACGGATATTTTGAGAGCAACGGTAGGAAATTAGATGAAACGTAGTTTTTTTGCATGAAAATAAATAAGCCAGTGCGTTGCAATGTTCAAAGAAGAAATAATTGAAGATGATACTCCTTGTGAATATCACTTTATTGTCAGTTGCGTATTTTGTAGATGAGAGATTCTAACCAACTTTGATGTTAACTATGTGATGTTGGCACAATTCATTAACGCATGAATTTATTAATTGTATTTTATTTATTAGCTCTATCTTTTTGAATGTGAAAGGATGTTGTGTTTTTTGTGTATGGAAATTGATAGGATGAGTTGCATAAGAAGAAGATTAGAATGAGCGTAAAGACCAAGTTAGTCTTGAGATTGCAATGAGGCTTTGTTGAGATGAAACGTGTTTGTGTGGCTGACATAACTTGGGTAAGGAGGAAAGACAAAGGCACTATTTCTGCGAATCCTACGAGTAAGTCAAGCTCCTCGGGAGAGAACAAGTCTTTCAGCCTCAGTCAGTCGAGTCTGTTGGGACGGAGAGTGTTGAGGCAGCTGTTCTTGGATTCCTCAGAAGACGAAGGAAGAGATGAGGCTGCTGTGAGGTTTTGTAGTTGTGAGTGTGGTGGGTGAAATGACGGGGGAAGAAGTGGGGATTTGCAAACTCGCTGGAAGAGGAATCGATGTCGAAGTAGGAGGCAGAGGAGAATGTTCTTCTGGTGGCATCTCTTCGGGAGGAGATAAGGGGCTCTGCAGGGCGGGGTTCCTTTCACTGCTACGCCCCTTAAGGAGGTGAGGAAGCACGGAGTGTTGCAGGTCATTTTGAGTCTGGAGAAGTTCTTATGTTCTGTCTGTCGCGACCTTCGGGCTTTCGGGACTTCAGGAGTACAGGTTGGAGAAGAGATGAGGGGTCCGTGGGTAAAAATTTCTGCCCTTGGCTTCTGGACGAACTTGATTGTGAGTGAGAAGAAAAGGGCGTTTGGTAAGAGGTGATGCAACTGGGTGTGCCAAGTGTGGTAGCATTGGAGAGAGCGTTTCTGGGACTTGAAGAGAAATGCACTCACCTCTACTCAGAAATATATGAAAGTTGCGCTGAACCTGTTTGGTTAGAAGGACCCTGTTTGGTCATTCACAAGGGAAACTCATCTCAACCGCAGATGAGTGTGGAAAATGCGGATCTCTTTGAGTTACAAAGTAAACAATTGCTGTGAATTCTTTGTATTTTTGTCTAATAGCAAGAATGATTTATTGGATGTGACTATATTTAGCTACCAATCGGACGACTAAAAATTCAATCTGGATTGTTTAGACCACCTTTTTACGTTTGGTTGTAATAACATTGATGTTGTAATTCGAACTTAAAACCTTACTCTGCCAGAAGCCAACCAAAAGTTTGGTTTTAGAATAACTTGAAAGTGATGTAGTAAATAAATAATGAGGTTGCTACGATTGACACAACACTCCAAATCTATAGTCAACAGGCGCTCCGTAAAAGACACCATATCTATCTACAGCGAGACAAGTATTTGGTCCGTAAACTTCAGAGAAGGATAAGTCAGCTGCAACGGGTTCGTTGGTGTTGCGCCAAGAAAATTGGGTTAATTTCATCGAATCCTGGCCTGAAGTCCAGTAGGTTCCTCCTAAACAACAAACCCGATTGAATTAGAAAAAACCAGAAATATGGATTACCTTAGACAACCCGTACCTGCAAAGAATTCGGGATCTGTGTTTGCGTAATTCTTTATAAGCTGAAGGTGACTTTGAGTCGGCAGATCAGCTAAGTCCATTTGAAGTGATTTACAGTATTCTAGAGAATCCCTCCACGTCTGGAAAGCAACGTTGGTGAATGATTTTTACTCAGCTTTATAGAACAATACACGGTTACCCTTTTCTCAATATCGTAGAAGTAAGAATGGGATCCAATAGTTCCGATAAGTTTTAGCTTAGGCGTTGGTTCCCCTGGAATATGATAGTTTTAAAAATGCTTATTCATATTTTTTGTTTTCAGAGTTTACCTGGAGCAGAGTGGATCATGGTGAGAATGAATACAAGACACATATTGAAATGCATTGCGATAGGTGCTGGTGGAATATAGCGTCCAGTTAGTTCATTGATTTGTACAATCTGCGCAAGTTAAATGGGTTAGTGCATTTAATGGATCCCTTAAAGTAATATAAATTCTGAAAATGCGCGCATACTCACCTTACGGGGTACCTGGACACCGAATTGGAATTATTTATCTTTAAGGTTAAAGAAATGATGCGGGAATTCAAATTGCTGGAGAAAATGTTCAAGTATCCACGGCAACTCCAAATGTCCAAATAGAGTACAGTTTCGTGTTGTCTCCGTCCTTTTATTTGGTCTCTTCAAGTGCGGTAGCTTCAGCAAACTACCGTAATGAGTGGGATAAGCCCCTGTCCTGAATAATAAGACCCCGAAATAACCACTCATCCTTATCGAGGATAGATAAGTAATAATCACCACTCTTATATAATCGCCCAAATTTTCACTGTAATTCCTAATTTTACATAAACGTAGTAAAGGTACAAAATAAATCCCCATTTTGACCCGCTTCTTCTCCATCTGAGACCTTAAAAGCACCCATCAAGAAACATTTCACCCTAGTTTTGAAGAAAGTTGAAGATAATCTTGATGAAATTGTTGACGGAATTATTTCGTGTTATATGTAATGTATTTTGTTCTTTGAAAATAACTACTATCCCTCCTCAATAACAACCCATTCAATATTAATTATACAACTCATTTTATTTTCTAAAAATTAACTGCCCATGGGCACTTACGACAAATACGTTAATTCCTGTAAATTCTGAATACGACACTGTTGCGCAAGAGGCGAAGTAATATGCAGTATATAATATTGGGATGAAGACAAACGCCGCAGCCTTAATCCTTTCCATTGTAATGAACACTAAGCTTGGACGAGTTGAGTTTTTCTGACAGGTTAAGCTACGTTGATTATGACATTGGTGTGACTAAATCTCAGCCCACAAACTAAGCGGTTATATCAATTCCAGGGACACGAGTAATACATGAGTCACATGCACACGAGAGCACATGCATGCTTTTATGAAGGATGATATCTTGACACGTGTGATTCATCACCCAGAAGGAGAAATGTGTAGCTATGCAGAAGTGTGCAAAGTTGAAACGTAGAGTGAGTGAATGGCACGAGATAAAAGTTTATCATGCAACTCATTCAAACTGACGAAGGAATCAAACTGTTTGTTCGCTTGTTGCATTACGTACTCGTTCACTCATTCACTCATTCCTTAATGTGATACAGGTTAGTAAATTCATACATAATTAATTGGCATTGTCCTTCTACTCTCGTTAGTCACGACTCACCGCATTCCTTAATCTCGTGCTGTCACTATCGCTTGTAGCACTGAAAGGTGAATGAGCTGTTTCAGTTGATAATGACGATTACGTAAACCAGATGCCTATGAACAACACGAAGAAGACGCATAAACGAGACAACGTGAAGGACACGGCTCAAAAATGAAACATCTAATTATAAGTCATTGCATTTTTACTAAAAAGAAACCATGTGAACGATTAGTGATATTAATTTACGCCCTAATTTAATTATTCGATTGTTGCCTTTTTGTGTAATGGAATTGGATTGCGAGTGAGGCTGCATTATTGCAAAACTTACAAGCAAAAGGCAACGGGACTCTTTCTGCGAATTCACAGAGAAGGTCAAGTTCCTCGTGAGAGAACAAGTCTTTCGATGCAGCCTCATTCATTCGAGTCTCTTCGTTGGATTCCTCAAAAGACAAACGAGGCAATGAAGCTGTTGTGGGTGTTTGTGGCGTTGGGTGTGGTTTGTGGAGTGATGGGAAATGAGGATCGGATTTTGTGCCTGGGGAACGAGGAGGCGTTGCACTGCCTTGAGGACCTCCGCTATACTATGACAACACTCAAATACATTGAGGAGAAGAGAGACCCGGGGGTCGTGTTGACTCTGGCATTCCCCCATTCCCACGTGAACTTTAACCTCTCCTTCTGCCATCCTGGCAGATACTCTGAGTGCCCTTTGAAGGAGAAGGTGACGCTGGAAGTCAATGACCTGAGGAGGGTGGTGCTGCGGGTGAGTGAACTCAAGTGGAAGGAGGCTTATGTGGTTGTCAGGGCGACGGCAGTTGGACATCCAGAGATTGCGAAGGAGCAGGCGCTGCAGGTGCGGAGGGTGGCTTCTGACATCCAAGTGCTCCTCCAGACTGTGTAATTCGAATACGCCACTGGACAACCTGTGAACTACCGCGCTGTGGTGATCGACGAGAGTGTCGACAAGTCTCCGAAATTCCTCAGGGTTTCGTAGCAGAAGGAATATTGGTTGGAGGAGAATCGGATTCCGTGGGTAGAAGTTCCCACCATTGGAGTTAAACTTCTCCTTCGACAGCCGTAGGTATTTGTATACATCAGTGACGTCCAACGCGACTTCGGACGTTCCTATGGCAACCGCAACTTCAGTCCAACTTTCTAGACGAGAAGGATACTTCAGTACTTCGCAGTTAATGGCGGTTAGGTGGGAAGGCCTGAGGGACGTTTAAATGTCGCAGCTACAGTTGACGGGACGTGTGTGGCTGACGTCGACTGAGGGACTTAGGGGAGGAACGTGAGTGTGGGTGGGGAAAAGGGAGCGTTGGAGTGGGACGTGGGGGAGGAGTTGGGGGTGGGGTGGACGGGAGAGTCTACGCTGATGTTGTAGATTGAATCTACTGTATTTCCCAGCAGTTTGCGGGAATACAGTAGATAGTAACTCAACGTTACTAGACGCATCTTACGGCAGCGGTTTGTACACTGAGTGTGTCGTATCTTCACGTACTGAAAAACGTTACAATACGTGCAGTACGTGGATGCTCCCGACTTGTTGGAAATCCCAACAAATTGGATGCGTCTAGTAACACACAGTTCCCGTCTACCCACTTCCCACTCTTCGAGTGGGATTTTGGGTAGATTCAGTCTACAAACGCTGATGGGACTCCAGGCTTACTGCACCCACTTCCTCTTGGGACAAACCATTTTCGGTTTCAAGTCTGTTTTGTGAAGGAGGAACCTCTTTAAAGTTGGCCTTAAGGGAAATGGCCCTCCCACCGTCCTCCAGAAGAAAAACTCCTCCCGCCTTCAAAAAAATGTTGTTCTGACGTTACTCGTGGAGCGGTGAAACGGAGGCTGCGTGGAGGAGGCGGAGTCATATCACGGCTAATATTCCTGACGTGTCGTTGCCACATGTGAAGATAGTGTTGGCACTCGCCACATTCTACAGCGCCAAAAAAGACGAGGCTGCGGTGAAAATTTCTTTGGCAAATTTAAAAGAGTTCTATCCGCCATATGACGCTTTTCCCAAAGATTCGTCGGTCTCTGGTATAGCGGAAAAAATTCAAGTAGGAGTGACAAAGTTTCCGATCCGCCCATTTCCCGATGGGCTGGAAAAAAATTAGTAGCGTTTGAAGTCAATGCAGCAGGCTGACGGCAGCTTCCAGGAGATAATAACAACACAAAATACATCGTCACCAGAGGAAACGAGTGAAGAATAGAATTATGATGAAAGAAATGGAAGATCAATGAGAGTGGCCTCTGTTAGTGACGTCGGAGTTATCGTCCACACGGCCCTTGCTCTCTCAACAATAAACCAAGTTCACGGCTATCGATGGAGGTAACTTAAGGTTCTCTCCTTCTGATTTCGAACGAAGAGTTGACTTTCTGAGAGGAATGACCGCCGGCGGTCAAGTAGAGGACAACTTTCCACTCAGCGTCGTGACATTTCTATTCTCCCAACTGGACGACTGCGACACTTCCGCTTTCTTCGAAATGCTGGAAAGCAAAGCATCAAAAGACTCCGGTTAGATATTCTGGACGTCCAAATGGAACGGTAATGTTAGTCTAATTCCTCGGCGCTCAGAGGTGGAAACAATTAAAGGATGAATCGATAATTCGGAGAGCACGAGTTGAATGGGACGAACGAAATGCTTGGAGTGGTTTACTGTTTTTTATTTGCACACAAAACCGAAGGAGACAATTGAAATAAAAGTACCTTAAATAATTTGCCACAATGGAGAATCGAACAAAATTACTTAATAAATTAATCGAACACACAAAATGCACTAATATGAACTGACCTAACTGGTGTTTCACAAAATCAACCTTAATGAAACTCTCGTAACTGGTGTGGAAATAAGGAATCATATATTTCAGGAAACAAAATGGAAGTAAAAAATGAAAATCTAATTGATTTTATGAAAAAGGGTGAAAGTTTCTGAAGTTCCTTTTCAGGACTCGACAGGAAGACTTACGAAACGGTAAATTTTCCGATTTCCGATTAAATTTTCCGAAAGAAACGATTTCAACATTGACCTACTAAAAAAATGGTCCATTGGTGATATTCTCACTAAATCTTTCAGTGAATTCGGTTTTCAACAACTTATCAGTGAACCTACTCACTTGACTTCCTCCTCATCTTCTCTAATTGATCATATTTTCGCTAATAACACCCTGTCGGTTTGTAAGTCTGGTGGTTTTACATACTGGACTTTCCAACCATAGTCTAATTTACATAGTAAGAAAAAAATGTAAAACCTTTTCCTGTTGCAAAAAAATTCAGTTTAGGAATTATAGGGTGTTTCATTCAAGAGTATACACCTTGTCCCATGTGTGGCTTCGAAACCACTTGGAATTTTGAGCATTGGAAAAAAGCATGCAAAAGCTTAATAATTTCTGGTCAAACCTCAATAAAAGGATTTTTGAAAATTTTGGTTTTTGGA
>JAQGAC010000802.1:0-18841 GCA_034696585.1 Isotomurus maculatus
TCGATTAAGGTAGATGGACGTGTACGATGCGTATTTAACCAATAAGTCATTTAGTAAACCATACTTATTTTTCTACGTCACTCAATTACCATTATCCCAGGTTCATTTTAATTCCTTTCCCTATCCTGCTGTTATAATGTGAGAGAGATGATTTATTATTACTATTTTTCTTCTTGTACTATTGCAGATCCTGAACTCCTGTTGGTTCTGTCATTGCCAGACATTTTCCAACCTGTGAATCATCATCTCTTCAGGTGGAAAGTTATGCTGTTCTGAGGTCTTCTTTTTCATCCGCTAAGCGGTCAAAGTGTGGGGGTGTGCCTGTCGTCGGTGGTTGGTGGGAGGGGCTGGGTGGCGTTGGGGGTGGTATGGTGGAGTTGGTGGTTCATCCTGCAGAATGGGTCCTCCTTCGAGGAAAAGTATCCGCTCCTCTGTGTCCTACATGAGCGTTGGAGGTGGAACTTCCAAGCCGTATCGAAGACGCAGACGTTCGTCTTCTAGTTCTCCTGTCATGATGGTAAGCCATAAGTCAATACACTTTAATATGAATTGTAGATAACTAATCTCCGAGGGATTACTGGACTTATTAGATTATGTAGGTGTTATAAATTATTAGTAGAATATGGAATCTGGGGGTTTCGCCAGTATTCGGTAGACATCTGGCTGGATTCGAGCAAGCAAACAGACATAGGAGATGAGTGTTTATAAATATCCTCAATTCAACGCAGAGTTTCTTAGTCCGCGTTCAGAAGTAATTGTTCGTTTTACAAATCATCGATCAGAATATTTGGGTACTATCGAGTTGGCTTGTTTGGATGGACAATGATTGGACTGAATTAATAAGAGGTTATTGATATGCATCCTTCAGGTTGTTAGTTTCGCGAATTGGATCCTGCGAGTTTTCACAGGGAGACAGTGGTTTAGTGGTTTGGTATTTTAATTGGAATCCCAGATTCTTGAGTGTCAGTTGCATCAAGGCTATTTCTTATATGTGAAGTTCAACTGGAGTTCCGTGTGCAATGAATAAACTAACTATTTTCCATTGCCCTTTAATTTTAGATAGGTCTATAATAGTATGGGTCATTCTGTGATTATTAATGCTATTGAATTCAACACTGAATTACGAAGTCAATATGAACTGCATAAATCCAAGTGCGACACTTATAGAAGGTCTAGAAAGATTTGCTGGTATGTAGGTAGATTTGTTAATATTTTGGTTTAAGACAATCACTTTAAAATGTTGCATAAGAAACTGCTACAAAATTGAATTCGCATCTTAAAACGAAGGTTAACCTATTTTCAGGTAGATTTGCTAATATTTTGGTTTAAAATGACTTCACTTTACTACTTGAATCACTTTAAAATGCTGCATAAGAAACTGCTACAAAATTGAATTCGCATCTTAATATGAAGGTTAACCTATTTTCAGTTGAAACTATGATGAGCTGCGAATTGATTTGCACTTGATTAGGTATTGTTGCATAATAACTTGTCTAAACATTTCAAACAGCCAATCAAAATTAAGTTGATTGATTCATATAAATAGCATGATTAGTGCATATTTGGCGTAATATATATGTGCATGCGTTTAGATAGTAAACAAGTTTGAAATGCAAATGCTAATCAGTTTTGGTTATGCATACGTATATGTGTGTCTAATAATTGTATATGACTATAACGCACCTGTATGATCTTCCATCTTCTAATTGCACGTCGCTGTCCCAGTGTGTAAAAAGGATTATTTTTTTGTTACTCAACATAAGTTACACAGCCCAGTCAGACGACTTGATTCTTTGATGAAGTATATATTTTCTTATCGAATGGCGCAACGAAACTGACTTAGGCAAGTCAGAAGAGCAAAAGTAGACTTAATTTATTATTCCATTGAGGTGGATTACTACTTAACTTACACATGAGTAGCATGTACATCATTAAATACATAATTTTAATTCCAACATCTTACATGTGAATCTTGTCCATGTTCACTTGCTGACGTACTCAAACATTCAGCATTAGAGAAGAACGTGGTTTAAAAAGTTGTTCTTTAAATTCAACTCAAAATCATAAGTAGAATCATCTCTCGAAACATAAAGGCTGAGTATGAGGTTCAACCACTCTCACATTATCGGCTTCTTTTTATTGCTCGGCAAAACTAAGAAATTCCAAGTAGAATGAAACGGGTGTGCTCAGTTTTTTCGCAGAATAAGCAATCGCATTAATTGCCATAAGAAGCGCACGAGGACCACATTTCATCATTTAATTGTCTCCGCAGTTATTAGCAGGAATGGAAAAGTAATTATTTTACAGGATGAAGGAGAATATAAATTACTCTCCTCTCGTGTTTTCGAATGTTGAATGTTTCTGAGAGTCTCGGATAAGTTGCACGAGTACTCAAGTTCAATGATTCAGTTGAAATAGGCGTCCTTCCAAATTCCCGTCTCCTTATACGATGGACAAGTTGCGAATGCGAATTTGCGAATACATATAAAGTTTGGACTTTCGTGTAATTACGAATTAAGTATTCAGGGTAATTGTGAACTCCCGTCTAAAACTTGATAGGTGAAATGGAACCATCAATTGTTAATTCTTTCCTAGCTTCGTTTTCAAGTACGCGAACTGAAAATAGATTAACATAAAACGTGGGTTCCATTTCCATACGTGTCACACACGAATGGTGATGACAATCAATGTCTTAATTTACTTAATTTACTTGTTAATCTTTTACCACCTAAGAACACAATTCAAGGACAAATTCTGAACTTTCAAAGAAGAATTTAGGCTTTTTCATGACTTTTTCATTCCAACCTTTGTGACACGTCACGTCCTTCCTTGGAATGATAAAAGCTTTGCTTATGGAGTGGACATAGTGAATTAATTAATCAGTATCTACCAACTTATCCACTGGTAATAGTTCAAGGTGTGTGTGTTTTGAGTTCCAGAGGTATCTTGAAGGAATAAAATAAATTATACCCTATAAGAGTTGGAAACCGAGCTTTTATAATACCACCTTCCCTGCGGTACCCTCGAGTTGTCACGAAATATTGAATGTCGTGCTAGTGCTAGTTCAATAATAGTGTTTTGTTTGTGTGTGTGTGTGTTAAATATAAAATGAATTAGTTTTAGGTGTGTATATGACTGTTCTCGAGAATGCCGTATCCTTTGCTTTGCTAGCTTACAAGCTTGCAGGGTATCATTTATTGCATGTCTGCCCATTCCTGAACGCTGTCTGTGTCTACGAGTCTCTCCTTTACTTCTTTCCTTCGTTCTTTTGCCATCTTGGTATCGTGCAATAAGCGTCTCTCTACTCTTTCTTCACCAGTTATTTCCATTCAGTCTTATTAGTCTTTTGTGGATCGTGGTGGCTAAGACAAGTGACGAAGTGACTCTGCAGTGACTGCGCTGCGGTTCCCCATTTATTTTTATTTTATTAAATAGACAAGATGTGTGAAGAATTTTATAGTTGAATTAGTTTTATGCATTGTTGCTTACACAATGTATATATACAGGAGGAAGAATATATATTATTATAGAAATATCACATGCGCTGATATAACACATAAATAAAAGAACATCTTGGCTAGACTATTACTAATGAAGACTAAGAAATAACAGTAATGAGATTATCTATCGTATTATTATACTAGTCTTCTTGATCTCAATGTGGAATCCTCTTGTGTGTGAGTAAACTTTTCGTGCTTTTCTTAGGCACGAGGCCAACTCATGAAAAGTAAAATAAAAAATCTAAATCGAAGGATCATGTTCCTTTTGTAGAAAGCTTTTTTAAGAACTGAGAAATCTCCAGCAGGGAATCATCAGCACATGTACAAGTCTATCAAATCTCAAGTCAGTGTGAATTCTTGAAAGTCAATAGTGAAGTGAGCTACAAGACTCGATATCAAACTGAAGTTAATATTCCTCGCATTGCTGGGCTCTTCTCAGGGTTCGCAATCTACACACAAACAACAATACACATTCAACGCAACGCGTTTTTAGAGAGTAGTAGTAACATTGTTAAGAATTGGAGCAAGCAAGCTAAGCGGTATATATATACTTAATTTTCTGCACGCAATAAGCGCATCTTTAAGATGGTATTGTGGTGAAGGCTGTGATTGTTAAGATGTTATACAGTTGATACACTTTTATACAGTGGAGTACGAACAGAAATATGGAACATTAGTTTTTCTAAATCTTCTATAGAAGAGCAGAATTACGATTATACGCTGATATTGTGTCTGGTGCAGTGGGTTAATAGAAGTCAAAAGTGCACGAGGTAATCTTGCGGATCAGGTCCGGTTTAATTTGCATTCTCATTGGTGTGCAGTCGTATAGCTTCTTCTTAACATATTGTTACATAGTGTACCTGTTGATGGAACAATTATCCTCTTCACTGATAATATAATAATTTATAATCATCTGATTTACGTTACGCACTCGTGGAAGTTAAATAACAAAGATTTGATTGTGTATCTGCTGTAGTTTGCATAAATCTAGTGTAATAGCAGATTGGATAAAACAAGTATGAAGTCAGACTATCCAGCTGCAGTTAATCTCACAGTGCCTTGTTTAGCTTGACATTAGAATATTAACATGATGGGTTTATATGGTTTGAACGTGGAATAAAATGAGAGATATCCAGTGACATAATATTCGCATTTAGTTTTTCGTATGTCACAAGAAGCTGTAAGGAGGACACATTCATAAAGTCTATTTCTTGGAAAGAGACACGTAGCATTTACCCAGTGCAATATTTGTCGTAATTCTTTTTTGGCTTACCCAGTAGCGCAAATACCAAAGTGACCGCAGTTTCTATATTTATAATTGATAAGTAAGGGTTTGCGTAAGCAACAGTAAGAGTTCTACTGTGCAAATAAACCAACAAGTTCTCTCATTTGGAAATCCAGTGACCAGCTTATAATATCCTGTTTGTGTGCCCTTCAATTTTAATGGTTCCTCGAACAAAATCACTTCGTAATAAATTAATTTAGTCGCACTCGAAAGTACCTATACGGACTAAGAACACATTTTACTTCTAAAGCTTTCAAATAAGTTGCCAATAATCCTCAATAATAATCAGTCACAAGTTAAGAGCGGTGCAGAAATGAAATCGGAAACTAAATTGTATACGTCAACCATGCATAACAAGTACCTGTGAATTACTGAAATCTACTTAAAACTCTGTGCTGCACAACAGTACCTTTGATACGCAAGATTGGAAATGTGATACACGACCCGTTGCCTTAATTAATCTATGAGAAATAAGATTAGTGATGGAATTATCTGTGAATAAAACAATTGAAAGCGCGATAGTAAGAGAACCCACAAGCAACCAAACGAATGTCGATAATGTGGTTATTTGTGTATCCCCATCGATAAGCGGGGGTGAAGGGGAAGGAAAGGACGGAGGTCATGATCCTTCGACTATAGAGACACGTGTAACTTCTGTGGATGATGAGAGATCTGTGTCAGGATCTGTGTGCAGGTCGCTTTCATTCGAAAAGGAATTCTGCGGGGGTGAATACGGTAGTGACGATAACATCTCAAGCTCAGCTTCAACGACAACCTCCAAAGAGATTTCTAAAAGAAAGAAGGGCGAAAGACAGGATTTCTACGATATGGAATTCTTCTTTTGCTTTCTCAACGATGCTTTTGTAAGTCTGACAATTTCTGTATTGATAAATATTAAGGTATCTACGTCAAGTAATATGTCTTAGGTCATTCACAGTTCAGACTAGTCCTAATTGGCTAATAGTGATTAGCAAATTAATAGAATTGAAGATTGAGCTGGTTGGTCTAATAGGGTTATAATTGCTCCCTGGGGTATTCTTTATTGAGTCTGCTATTTCTTAATTGGCATTATTGAATTGGCAATGTCTGTCGTCCTGACCCAACCTGCTAAACCCGGCCATTCCTAATTCTTAATCATTTCAAAGACAGTTATCCCTGTCCTCGCTGTCAGAATGACTAACAGCGAAGGAAATTACTTCTCTAATAACGGTTGACATTTGACGATTGAAGTAGACTAGACACACGGTGACCTTGTATTACGTAGGCAATTTCTACTAAAGCTTTCTCCTCTTGTCAAGTTTCCGTCTTGTTCAATTCTGCTTACATCATCCATTTCTCTTTTCTATAGTCTTTCCTCTTTAACCATTTCGGCTGCACAGACAAAGGCAAATTTATTATATGGAAATATTTGCTGACTCAACGAAATTGAGTACAGTTTAGTATACAGCTCGTTCTGTAACTGAAAGTCTGTCTACAGTCTACACTATTCAAACAAGATAAAATGAGATGCTGCCTTAGATAATGAAATATGACACTCGCTTTCTCTCTCTCTCCTCTGGAAAGCAAATTAACTTCCACGATAGCACCAACTCCCAACGACAAAGTCAAGGTCGCTTCAAACACAATTCACTAAAGTTCCAAAGCTATATAGTTTCCTATAGATGTAAAACTGTACTCATATAACTTATTATTTAAGTAAACAATACGTTACAATCATCTACTAGTTTCATGTTTGCAGTAGGAACTTCTCTCACTTTTTGTCACTTTTATGTCTGCATCACTTTATGTTTATGGGGAAAATCATAGCGGAATTTGTGTTTCATTTTACACTTCGTGTTATTTCAACATAGCTTTTATTCCATTAAATAGCGTGTAGTTTATTATACTGTAAACTATCACGTTTCACGCGTTAACAGACGAGGCTTCATTTTTTCGGTGCTTGTAAATTCTCTCCCTTCAAGGTCATATTTCATCTTTCATCATCAACAACTTCCTTTTGCTTCTTCATCTCTAACGAGTTTTTAGTTTTTAGCCTTTTAGTATTTGTCCTAATGCGCCGATATGCAGCCCGAGCTCGTTAGATCATTTGCCTTAAGCTCTGCGCTAAATTCTCATGGTGTTTGACATTCGAAAATTCTCCATTCTCCGTGTACAAACAGGGTGAGGCATCTAACCTACTTTCTCTGTGACATTTGAGAACAATTGTATTCCATTTTTAATCCATTGTGTACAGTATTATTTATCAACTATCAACAACATAGTTTCATGCACCACCGTCACGGCATCCAAGTGAAGTACAAAAAGATAATAAGCCTCCACATTGATAGATTATTGATGGACGGATGACGGAGGAATAAAGATGGATAGAAGCTTTTAGTGAATGAAATTTCAGCCTAAAATGTCTACATGAAATTGTGATGGATGAACCGTACAAGGCTGAAATACTGATAAGTTTATAAGTATGAGTAATCTGAGTGAATGGAAGACAAGCGAATTGATTCAGTTACCAACTGTGCAGCTCTCTCTCTGTGTATTGTTATATACCTTCACTTATGTCGCAGTTAGCTTGGGAAGAAAATGACTTTTAGTACGTAAAAGTACATATTATGGTTGTGCCTGGAAAGTATAAAAGTAGCAATGATATTGTTGGTTTGCTTTTGTATGAACCAACTGTACCAACATACTTTGGGCAAATTGGAATTTTTATGCGTACAAACAACTGTACGTCGTTGTTTTCCCTGGATTCTAGGAGCATGTAATAATGTAATCTCATATGCCTACTCAGACACAGTGGAACATCAGACTTCGTAAATGTTTAAAGATTTGTCTATTGAAATGGTGGAGTTTGGTACTGGAGAGCTAGTTCTGTTTCCTGTATCAGTGAAAAACAGTTGTAGTCCGCGTACACAATAATATATTTTTCTTCATAGCTCGTGTAAATTGTGGAAGCGTGAAAGCTATATGTAGTGCAGAGTACAGTAACCTTACACTAATATAACGATGATAACGTGAACACTGTACACTGTAGGCCGTGTGTGTCCTACTGGTCATGCAACTGAACTATATGCTGCAGTGTAATCGATATTCTGTGGGATATTTGGTAGGAAGCGGAAACGAAGTGTGGAGAAAGTATAGTAGAAGGAATGTGTGAAAAATACGTGAGAGAATACAAATACAGCAAAGCAGGCAACTTTTAGGCATGAAATAAAGAACCCGGACACATCCGTAGAGTTTAGGAGTTTAGGAGTTTTATCAATGCCACGGACACGAAAACTATGTGGCCTTTGTGGCCATGAGGAGTTGGTCATATTTGTTAGCGATAAGTAGCGATATTTCAATGTTCCGAAGGCTCAGGTTATATTTCTCGTATTGAAAGCCAATGCAGAAATGCACAGGCCAAGACTGAAGGCTTTATGCTTATTATATAAACGACGGGAGGTGCAGAATGAGGATACACAGGTATAAAAAATTGTAATGCAACCTTCCTTGTCAAATTGACCTGATTTCTTAACGAAGGAACCGTCTTAAAGACACGTTTTATAGGGAAAAGATTGGCTTTTCTTTATGGAGCAATTATTTTATAAATTTTTATGGACAAAGCTAAAGACTTGAAAGGGTTGAGTGAAAGTTGTGAGGAGGAGTAGGAAGGCAGCAAATAAATAGATAAATAAAATATGTACTTCTTACAACTTACAAACAGTGAGTATTAAAGGAGAGTGATATCTTTCACTCTTATTCTCCATCGTTTTAATAGAAAATACCTCGGAGGTTCCTTTCACCATTGTTCCGCTTGTGTGTAAGATAGGAAAGAGGATGCGCCTTCAGTTGAAACGCGTGTTTCTCTGAAAAGGAACCTCTTGAAGGCAATTACATTAAGTGACATGGATCATCCTTTGGCTCAGTTTTTTATAGATGTAACTTCAGAAGGGTTCCTCCTTCCTCTGCTGGTCTTCCAGTCTTCCTCAATAAAATGAGATTGTGCAGGAACCTTTTTGCAAAGAAATATTCAAGAATCTTTCTTTTTGCACGGCTTGCAAAAATCTCTGAGTCTCTGTGGTGTGCAGAAAGCTTTCTCCTTTCACATGAAAGATGGAAAGCTCTTTCGGGAAGTTGTGAATGTCAAGCGTTGCACTAACATTCAAAAACACGTCTGCTTTCTTCTCTTTCCTACTAAATGCTTTCATAACCTGCACTCTACTTTAAAACTAATTGAAACGGCAGTCTACTCCGTAGGGAGTTCTTTCTCTCCTTGCATACTTTTACATCATACATTCCTTTTGAAAAGACTGACATTTTACAAAAAGCTCCTTCAGTTGATGAATGCAGAAAGCAAAAATTTCGCATGCATGGGAGTCTAACCATATGTTCCATTTTTTGTGAAGCCCAATAATGTAATCAACACAGGCTGTTCAGCTAGTTCAGCCCAGTAGCCTTGCACCAACGTGTTTACAACATTTGTGCTTGCATTTTATTATTCACCTTTTGTACTGAAGCCTTTCAAATGAATGAATGCGCTGTAAGCCTAACTTAATAGATGCTCAAAACGCTGATACGCCAGTAATTGTTGGACAGTGGATAAATAATGCACAAGTGGCTATAAGAGAAGAAAGGAACATCTGGAATGGAGGACGCTCATGTCCATAAAACGTGGAGCACTTCTGAACATCCATTAACGAATAAATGGAGAGGATTCAAAGAATTAGTCCTTCGAGTATATAGCCTTCTTTTGTCTCTAGTCTCGTGGCACTACCAGTTACGATAGATATTAGACTAAATTTATAATGGAAACTCAATAGACACACGGTTGAGTGTGGATTGTATGGATCTGCACTGACAGAAGTGAAAGTACTTTTTCTCATTCCCCGTCACAAGGCAAAACTACTTAGGGAATTGCGACAGAGAAAGATATCCTCCGGTGTTATTATTGGAGTATTGGAAATGTGTGGACTCGAGGAAATTGAGATCTACGGAGATTACCACACACCACATCTCAAGTGTGACCCAGTTCTTATTTCTCTGTAGCTTCTTCTGGATCAGCAAGATTATGATGATGATGTTTAAAGTACTCTGTGGGCTCTGTGTGTTTTGTACTTATTTTATTGCCATTCTGGCGGAAGCCTAATTCTTACACACGCGTGTGTGCCTCCCTAAACTTCCAGGAAGTGGAAAAGTAATGAGGAAAGTTTGTTCAAACAGCTTGCAAAATTTAAAGACCGAGGCATGCCGGATCTTCCATTAAAGCAAACTAGGATTATTTGACTCACCGTTGCACTCCTGGATTTCGAGTTTGGTTGCTAAAAATCAACTCAGATTACGAAATAAATAATAAACTAGCTCCATAACTTATGCAGACATAATGGATTCCTGATCTCGAATCTCCTGATCGAATGATGCAACTTGGGCTCCAAAAAGCAGTCACATAGAATAATTACATTTCTACAAACTTTCCCCTCTGACCTAAATTCATGCTCGAGTGAAAGTTAGTATTACTTGCTTAAGCAAGAAGGAACGTTATTTCCTCTTCTGCCATCACTTTTACATCTTCTCCAATTCTCTCGTGGATGTGGAATTATGTGTTTATGATTGATGATGTTTTCTTTACGACCTTCGCTGTCGTTTAAAGCGACCTGACTGTTTGTGTGTGTGTAAGAAATCTCTAAGAACTTAGGCCTGTGTATGTATATCGCATTTAGGTCAAGCATCTCCTTGTTTGTGAATTATATGGGAGAAAGTGAATAATGAAAGGATCAGAGAGGGATGCAATAAAGACAGAAGACAGAGTAGGTCGGGAGAAAGAAGTTTCTGAGGACCATTTGCCTTTTCTCCGCCTATAGTGTTCAGTCTATTATGAGTTGCAGCAGGTCTTTTACTTTATCCAACCTATCGTGATAAATAGGAGAGGAAGCCTGAAATAGCTCAGGAGGAAGAGCACCCTTCTCCCTTATTCGTTCTCACAGGGCTGTTTTTAGACTGTTCTTGACCTCAATTCCTTGAGCACGCCTTCGAGTTCCACAGGCTGTGTGATCGTTGAAAGCAATCTTCATGTTGCACACGAACCAAGAAATAGGTGACTAAGGCCCGGGATGTGACACAATGTGATGATGATGAGATTCTGTTAAAAATAGTCTCTCCCTAAGGACAAAGTCGACTGAAAAGATTCGAGGAGATACCAAAAACGATCTGTCATCCTTGTTGGAATTTAATTAAACTTCTCTGTGTGTTCACTGTCAGGGGAAAGAAGGTAGAGAGAAGGTAAGCTGTGTTTAATAGTGTGGTCCCAGAATCCAGATGCTCTCATTCTGGGAAAGACATTTCATCCCAGAATTATAAAGCCATGTCATTTTTCGTTAGCAGAGGGGATGGGTTAAGTTCAAAATGACAATGAGGAATTGATTAACTTTGGGAAATTAGTCTGTGAAATGGTTTCTTTAATGGGGGAGTGAAAGCAGAGAGACACGAGAGTGAGGATTGAATATTATGCGTCGTATGGGGAAAGTGAACGGTTGGCTGAGTCGGTTGTGGGTGAAAGTGATTCACTAAAAGGATACATACAAAGTTAGGAAGGAATCGATTGGGCTCAAGGTTAGTGTGTCGCTCTCTCATCCGACCGACCCCATCCGATGGAACGCTCCTTCCTTTTTGCTTTCTCCACTCTCATCACATCATTCCACTCTCGTGTATTTTTTATCCCAAATCTTAACGGTATGGAATATTTAGGGCACTTGTTCCTAACAAGATGCTCCATTTCAGGTAACTCGGGTTATAAACAAATTGTAGGAATACACTCTGATGACCCATTCTGTTAAAGCTGTGTATTGATCGATCCGTGCGTCATTTAAATGTAGTATGGCATATTTAAAAACCTTTATGATAGCAGATTGCATCGGTTTGAACATTAATTTTATTATAATATCCTTGCTCAACCCATCTTGCATGTATACTTACCATCATATGTTTGTGTAACAAGTATAATCACCCAGATAATGATTAACATTCACTCAAACACGAGCTAATTACTCAAAGTATCACTCACAAGTGCATTAATTATGGATACTGGGTATTAGTGCTACGTACTACTAGTGTATTCATGTCTTCCTCATTAAATACTACAGAGAGAGTTATTATCGTGTAATTGATCTCTGCTTCAATTCCTTTTGTGTACAATTCAGCGTGTGTCCACATAAAAGTGGAATGAGAAAGGCATCGTTGAATGACAAGAGAGAAAGCAGGGAAGGATTCCTCGTTGTCGAGTGTGCGACCTGCGACCACCACCGCATGGTTACCACCAACAGAATTCGGGTTATTCCGTCGCATGAGAATTATAATCCAGCGATCCAGAAGCACCAGCAGCAGCAGTTTGGGAGTAGCGTGTCTGTCTTATGGATGGTTCGTTGTGCACTGCTTTCTCCTGTTGGGTGTGTGTGGGTTGAAATGGTTGAATCCAAACTTTCTCTCCTCGACCAGAGACTCCCGTCCAATGCTACTCGGTGGAGAAAGCTGAATCGGACTTACTCCGACAAATGACGCTGTTTCTGCTTTAGTGCTAGTGGTGCTGTGCAACCAACTAGACTTCGAGTCACAGTTGAATCATGTCTTCTACCAATTCCATTATTATCGTCCCTCTTAATTTCTACGTCTCCAACAAACACACTAAACAAAGTGACCCTCCCATTAGCTCATCTACAATTTCTTGTAGAAGCAAACGAATATCACGAGTATCAGAAACTCCTAATTGAATTATCTATCATCATTAATATCCAAGTACCTGCTGCAATATATTTACCTTACTTAGAGACGGAAGAAGAAGTGGCTGGTCCACGGAAATAATATCGCACAATATAACATAATATTCTATTAGCTAATTACTGTTAGTTTGTCTTGGTCAGTAATTCGTTTAGTAGAAATGCAAACAAGACAACATAAAATATACGAAGTAATAGTTGCATACGTATAACCGACCTGGTTGGCTTTTAACGAAGGAAGGGAAATCAAATTATACCAAATTGGATCTAAGGTTTCAGTGTGCACTGCACCTTTAATACTTGCTGTGTATACTTGACATTCAACGTTGGAGTGTGTGACACAGTGACTAAGTGCAAGTGGGTCTGTGCATTGTGGACGGTTCAGTTGTTTGTTCTTGAGACTTGAGACAGGAAAAAATTAATGTCCAGCATTTTTTGTGTAGTGGAGACTGGAAAAAGAACTCGCAACGAAGGGAAGATGAGAGGAGAGCAAGTAGAGTGGAAATATTAATGGCCACTAAAACAAAAGCGAACTAACACATAACAATAAGCCTCTGCACTATTGGTCCTGGAATATAAAAGACATAATTACCAATATAAACATTTAGATAGGCAACTCTTATATTAATACACTAGATATCTATCAATTGTATCTTCTACGTGTGTAGATGAGTGAGGGAGACAGCTAGGCAGTTTAACTGTGTTTTTCCATTTCTGGAACACAAATTGAGATCAAGTTCACTTTAATAGTGACAAACAAACAAGGTTTGAGTTCACTGTTGGTTCACATGCACCACAGAATACTAGTGTGAATAGTCAGAGCATTACAGTTTGTGTTGGAAGTTTTCTGGAAATAAAGAAAATGTTCCATTGATTTAGCGAAATTTGTAATTGCTGTTTTTAATCATTGAGTTTGATAGCTGAAGATTATCTGGTAGCTTCTAATAGCTTTTAGTTTCAGCCTGAATAAAGTCAAAATTCTGAAAGTAGAGTTTGATTAGGAAGGCAGAGTTTTTTTGTAGTTTCTCTGGCAAAAAATGAGAGAAGATAACCTCGAGGGTTTATTCGCATTTGGACTCGTGTTGGTGTAAAAACTCCCAATAATATGTGGAGCCCTAAGGGACACGTAGAATGAAGTGCCCTGCTTCCGTGGCAGTCCCTCTTGTTCTATCGATTAACAAAATTAAAGGCGAAGTGAGGATGAGTGAGAAGGACGAAATAACGAGTGAAGTTGAAGTGAACTTCCGAGAGAGAACTTCGATTGGCGTTGCCTTAAGTGGCGGAACTTACCTGTCTTCGTGTTGTGTGTGTGTCGTCAATTGGAGACGTTGGAGGAGATTATTTGTACGTCTAGCATTAATTCATCAGTCTCTATTTAATTGTAGAATTAATATTATTATTAATAGCTGGTTATGAATGATTCATCCAAAATCCTAACTAAATTTATGCTATTTTGTTGTTGCAGGGATCTGGGATAGGAGAGCCTTCAGTGCATCACGCTCTGGTTGTGATATTCCTGGAGTTCTTCGCATGGGGACTTCTCACCACTCCCATGATCACTGTGAGTCCTTCTTTTTATCCATCAAACGCATTCCTTATTGATTCAGCCTAATCACATTTATTCCAGAGAATTATTGGGTTCTTTTGAATGTGTGAAAGTGGAGGCTGAAATAATATCTACGCGTATGTAGATCTGATGTTGGGATTTGATTTAAGTAAAATAACTAGTTGTTTTGGTTCTAGGTTCTAAATGAGACGTTCCCCAACCACACATTTCTAATGAACGGTCTGATAGTCGGAATAAAGGTACGGAATCATTTTGACTCATAATTTTTTATTTTATGCGCTTTGATCCTTCCCGAGATGATTTATTGTTTTCCGATGTGTTTAGGGACTCCTGTCGTTCTTATCAGCTCCAGTGATCGGAGCTTTGTCAGACATTTGGGGTCGAAAGTTGTTCCTGCTCCTCACAGTGTTCTTCACTTGTGCTCCGATTCCCCTGATGACGCTGAACACGTGGTGGTACTTCGCGTCCATCTCCATCTCCGGTGTTTTCGCAGTGACCTTTTCCGTTGTGTTTGCCTATGTCGCTGACGTCATTCCTGGAGAAGATGAGCGGTCAGCAGCGTATGGCCTTGTCTCAGCAACTTTCGCTGCCTCTCTCGTCATGAGTCCAGCCTTGGGTGCTTATGTGGAGTCAGCCCACGGCCGCTCAGCGGTTGTAGCCCTTGCGACGGCCATCGCTCTCCTCGACGTCCTCTTCGTCCTGGTGGCGGTGCCTGAGTCGCTCCCGCCTGTCTCGCACTCGAGGTCCTCCAAGAGCTCCAAAGGAGGAAGCGAGTCCGGAGCTGCAGGTGGAGGTGCTTCGTCGTGGGCTCCACTTGCCTGGGAAAGTGCGGATCCTTTCGCAGCACTCAGGAAGATTGGGAAGGATAAGACTGTCCTGTTGTTGTGCGTCACCGTCCTACTCAGTTACCTCCCGGAGGTACGTCAACCTCTTTGAAATACGATTACGACGGTGAAAGTCGGAGTTGTCTGAGTGTCTTTTTATATCTCCGGTGTAATTGCAGGCTGGCCAGTACTCATGTTTCTTTGTGTACCTTCGTCTGGTGGTCGGGTTTGGACCAGAACAAGTCGCTTTGTTCATCGCTGTGGTGGGGATCATGAGTGTCGTTGCGCAGACTGCTGTGCTCGGCCTTCTCATGAAGGGAGTCGGGCCGAGGTCAACGATAATCATTGGGCTTCTCTTTGAAGCCACCCAGTTGGCGTGGTATGGCTTTGGATCTCAGATATGGTCAGTTTTAATTATTCACTTTATTACTTTCTATTATTAGCGTTTACTTCTACGAGTCTAACGAAATGGTTATTGTTTCTTCTGCAGGATGATGTGGGCTGCTGGAATCCTTGCAGCGTTTTCGTCCATTACTTATCCTGCCATCTCAGCGTTTGTGAGCACGCACGCAGATCCAGATAAGCAAGGTTCGTAAAACTGTGAGATGAGGAGCTAAATGTAAGGAGTAATTTAATTGTTGCGTATTGTGTTCAGGGCTGGCCCAAGGAATGGTGACGGGAATGCGAGGCCTGTGCAACGGTCTGGGTCCCGCAACATTCGGCCTCATCTTCTACCTGTTCCACGTGGACTTGAATGAGGACGAAGCCCGACTGGCAGCGCAGGATGGACTAGCGACGATGAATTCCACGTCGAGTGTTGCGTCCCAAGAATCCCCAACCTCAGATCTCATCAAACAGCACCACGTCCTCTCTCACGTAAGTCCAACGATGAATCAGAAGCCTACAGAATCTGTCCCACGCATCCATTCGTTCAATTTCCTGTGTTATTTGCAGATAATTCCCGGACCTCCTTTTGTATTCGGGTCGCTCACCGTAGCTTTGGCCATCGTAGTAGCGATGTTCATTCCAGAACGCGATCGCGCCTCCAAGTCACGAAGAGACGATGCTCTGATAGATCTGGAGGCGCCGCACCACGCAGCCCCACTCATTCCCCACTCTCCCCTCGACGGTCCAGGAGGAACGTTGAATCCCGCAAGAGCCATTCTTTAAGGACACGAGAGTCATCTAAATAGTCATGTTAACACACAACCACCAACAAGCATGTATTTCAAGACTGTGAAGAGAGGAGTCACTAGAAATGTTTTATATTTTTAAAGGATATGATTTACATTTGAAATGCAATCTGAGATAATTATTAAATGTAAGGCTTGCCAATATTAACATTAAACAGTCCACGTTGGACACGTGGAGAGTTGTAATTTAAAGTATTTACGGGAGTCTTGTAACAACTGACAAAGGCCGTACCAAATATTATGATGAAGTATTGAGAATTGAGAAAGGAGCATCGTCAGTTATCCTTATTATCCTGTTTAGTGTAATTTTAAACTGTACTGATGATGAGTAATAATAATCCGTGAATTAGTTCTCGTGAGGAATTCATAGATTTAGTTGGTTGACTTGTGTAAATAATAATTATGTAATTCATTTATCATTTTATTTTTGTGATGAGTACAAGAAAGGCTACAACTCCTAAATTCTTTAAATCTCTTCTTCCTTTCTTGTGATGATTTACCTTGTGTAATTATTATTATTATGATTTGCTACATTGGGAATTCCTACTTGGGCCTTGTGATGAATCAACTGTGAAGGTTTCGGTGTAAGTGAGGAGTTATTAAATGCTCATTTTCCTTATGTGTTTTTATGCTCATTATTTCATTACTTTCTGTTTCTCTGTGTTTGTAACCACTCCAATCACTGTTGACTGTAGATAAAGTAAAGTGACAGCCAAAACTAAAAGAAAGGGTACGCATTCGATAATACTTTTAAGTCTCCACGCCGTGCGTCCTGCATTTGACAAATATCGTTGACCACAGAGAATTGAAGCATTCAGTGAACAAACGCTGCCTGTTTTCTAATATTTGATATTGCTGATCATTATTGTAAGATGTAACTTCATAATTTAATATGTAATTACATGTAAGCCCATGGACACGTCAACTGTCAACATTCAAACTCAGCACTTCATCCTCGTCCCCCTGCAACTTCCTTTAAGATTCACTCTGCACAGTAACCCCAACCGATGCAGACTTTTTAAAAAGTACCTTGAAACAGCCTATAAACAAACTTGACATAGTGATAATCTCATTGCTAATTGTCATTATGAATCCACTGCGACCAGAATTAGCTAAAAAGTAGTCACTTTCGTGTCAACATGCACAATTCTTGAGTTTTTACATTCAAATAGACCGAAGATGAAATAGTTGTAGTTTGTTGTAAGTACACACACAAACAATCATTAGTTAAGAATTGAAGTGTAGCAAACACACATATACAGACTTTTGTCATTTCATAGAATTCATAGAGAATTTTATAGAAGCTCGTTTAGACACTACTAGATGAAATCCGAGATCCAACTATTCGACCCTGATTATTTATTACACTAAATGAAGTTAGAGAGCTCAAACTCTGATATAAACTACCTATTAAAATAGAAGAAGATTCGAAGAAATACGAATTGCTTAAAACCATCATCCCAATAAAGTTGCGTGGATTTCGAAATGACATGGCATTCATCAGGGTCATTAAGTAAAAAATGCTGACAATGTGAGTATTACTAAATTATAAATAGGCTAAGAAGGTTTACGTGTAAATTATCCTTCAGAATGAGTTGCAACGGGTGACGTAATATTTTTGAATGTTATCCCACAACGCCAGAGTTAACTGGAGAATCAATAAATGTACACCAACAAGAAGATGAATTTATTTCTTAACTCTTCATTTAAAATCTTAGCTAATTATGCGCACTGTGCACATTCGACAAGACTTTTTAATTAGCCCCTCAAAATCTTATCAACTCAGCTAGTCACCCTGCATGGATACATTTGTCAGTCAATCTGGACTGTTAACTCTTCAAACTACACACAACCACTTCCCCTCCAATCCAACTAACCACACAAAAATGCATTTTATATTTTCAAGTTATTTCAATTTTACAATACTGACAGTTTAGTAAAATCGTAAAAGATAGTTCTGTTACATTTTAAAGAGTTTAATACGCTTTTTCAGAATTCCAAGTTATAGAATATTAATTCATTAAGTTTTTTTGTTATTTGTGTTTTTGATACTTTTTAAAATCACTAAAACTACCTCTTTTAAGTTCTATTTTAGTTCTAAACTTTTAGTTAACATGGAAAGACGTGACCAACAATACTTTTAATTCATACTCTTTTAATTTACAAAATATCCTTACTGGTTTATTCAACATTATTCGTAGGTCTGTTCCATTAAATCATCACACATTCTTTTACATTTATTCCAGGTGAGTTTTCGTAATTATTGTTCTTCTTTTCTGGTCTGACACGGCTATTCGGTAACTGCGCATAATCAATTAATGAATCTAATGAATTATAACGACATTGACGACTTAACATTTGTCGGTAATGAATGGCTGAATGACAATGACCTCACAATTCGCATTATTCTTCACATTCTCAAGCAGCTTTCAAAATACAACACGTTTTGTGATATTTCTATTTACACACAGAAAAAAACACTTTAAAACTTTACTACTCAGAAGTCAAATGTCATTCATGTATACAAACCTTACGTACATTGGTATTTTTGTGTTAGATTTTAAACTCTTTCTTCAACTTTCTATTTCCCAGGTACACTGAAGCACCTTTACTTATTTTTATAATAACTACAGTAAGTAATTAAGTTACCAGTTACATTTCATCCGTCACCATAAAAGACTTGCGTGTGACGCTGCAACGAGTATGACAATTTATAATTTTGTATCAAAC